>CM061351.1:2516735-2757902 GCA_030867105.1 Liasis olivaceus
TTTCCTTTCCTTTCCTTTCCTTTCCTTTCCTTTCCTTTCCTTTCCTTTCCTTTCCTTTCCTTCCCTTCCCTTCCCTTCCCTTCCCTTCCCTTCCCTTCCCTTCCCTTTCTCTTCCCCATCCATCCATCCCTCTTCCCCTCCCCTCCCTTCCCCATCGATTCATGCATCTTTCCTTCCTTCCTTCCTTCCTTCCTTCCTCCCTCCCTCCCTCCCTCCCTCCTCCTTTATAGATGATGATGATGATGATATTTTGGCATTAAGCTCAACATTTTATACATTTTTTGAAGCATAGAAATAACTCAGTGTCCTTTGCTCGGGATGGTTTATCTTCTATTAATGTTATATTGCGCATTCATTGCATACCTTCATTCATTCTTTGTCCACTTGTGGATATGATCTTCTTTGAAGATACCTCTTTGTGTTATATAAGCCAAATAAAAATACTGAGACGCCAGATTAAAAGAGGAAGAACACAACAGCCCAGAGCCTTTATCAGGTGCATGAAATAATTTTTCCTGACCTTCTTTACCGCTGGACAATGCTTGGGAGAGGCTAATGACAATCGACAATCCAATCAGCAAGGAAATCAATCTGGGCCTGAGGCCATCCAGCCGCAGTGGAAGCGGATCTGCCCCTTTCAGCCAGAGGGGGGTCTCTGATCAGTGTCTCCCCTTGGGAAAACGCAGGCTTCAAAGTGCCAGTGCCGGGCCGCTGAGCTGAGCGGTTTGGAAAGAGGGTCGGGCCATCCCCCGGGGGACCCCCGGCCCTTCTAGGAGGAAAACAGCCCCCGCCTCTGAGAAATGATGGTGTTCCTGTGGCAGGGAGAGCAGGCGCAACAGGGAGGCGGCTGGTGCAGCCGGCGTTTTTTGCGCACGGCGGGCTCCGCACCTCCCGGGCTGAGGTGGGCTGTCCTTCATCCCCACCGACACAGAATAATTAGCCTCTGCTCTGGCTGGGGCAGAGTCACCCGAGAGGACCTGCCAGGCTTGGTGGAAACATGTGTGTGCGGGAGCAGGAATGCCTAGATCGAACGAAACAGGCTTGGAGTCCCCGGCCAACATGAACGGGGGATTCTGGGAGCCGAGTTCCAATCCAGGCATCCAAAGAGTCAAGATGGCAGCTGCGACTGTCCGTTCCTTTTTTAACCCCCACCCCGCCCTGCACACACCCATGGGCTGAGCAACGATTTTTGAGTTTCCCCAGCTCCCCTCCCTTCCCAAACACCCCCGTTGTGTTTGCATCATCACATGCCCAACTCAGATCTCGTCTGGGAAGTTGCGCTTTGGTGTGTCACGAGAATCCAGCCATCGTCTTAACAAGGGTATCAATCTGGTGTCAGCCCTCCGAGGTAGACCAGATCAGTCACGCAAGCTAATACTCCTTTTATTCTAAGGTTATGGTAGCAGAATCTTGCAAGTCTGAATGCGCTTCCCTGCTCCCTCCCTCCATCTTCGTGAGAACTAAGGAGGGTCTTGTCTGAGTCGCTTTCTCAGGTTACACTTCTGTCCGGGGCTCAGACTCCTTTTATCTGACTGTTGTCTTGATTCTGCTCTTCCTCCTGTTCCTCAAGGTTATTCCTTCTCTCCATTACACTGGGACATTGGATGCTGTTGTAATATTGTCTGTTTGTTTGGACGCTGTGCGTTACGTGAACATAGATACCTTCTCTTTATCTCAAAAAGCTAAGTGGGATTGGATTGGGTTCGTACTTGGATGGGAGACCACCAGAAATCCAGGGGCGGTGGGCTAGACTAGGAAGTTGAAGAAACACCCTGGACTTGACCGAAGGCCGCCCTAGTCCCATTTTCGCTAAGGAAAGGACCCGGACATGCCCGTTATCTCCTCCGTTCACCACGATGCTGGCGTTCTCTTTGTTCTTCTGTGATGTGAACCCAGCCGCTGAAAGTGCCCTTATGGGACAGGCTGGGGCAAAAAGGGGAGATCGCAATGGCGGCTCGACTTCAGACAGGAGCCTTTTGCTGCCCTTGCCAAGGTCCCCCGGCGACTGCATCTGGCATTTGCTCAGCCGAAAGTAACGCGGTGTGCCGCCGTGAATTGGCTTCCCGGATCGGCTTTTACGAGCACCGCTTGGCATCTCTCGGGTAAACAGGCAAACTTGGGACAGGAGGGGGGCAGAGGTGTGCTCCAAAATGGCACGTCTGCCATGCCCACAAGGGACTCTGTGCCAGCCAGTCGTGGTAAGGCATTGCTTCTGGTGCCAAAGGGAGGGTTTGGTGGGGGGGGGGCTGGCTGAGATGGGGCTAAGATCCCCATGCAGCTAGAGAAGCCCGACCTTGTGAGTGATTCTGCTCTTAAATAGCCTCTTTCTCCTCTCCTCTGTCATCTGGCTGGTGGGGGCAGCTAAGGAGATATTTTAAGGCTTGGGGGAGAGTGGCTAAAATCAGGTTGGGAATCCCTGGAGCCCCTCAGAGGGGAATGGAGGAATGGACCGCTCCGCCAGACTCAGGGATAGTTATGCCCCCCGATTTTATTTCAGGCACCCTCCTCTGCACAGTGGCAAGCTCCAGGAAATGCAGCGTCCGATGCGCCGAGCTTTGAAGGGGCCCAGAGGTCAGGTCCTGCGCAACCCTCTCTTACAAGCTAACCATGTCTGACTTCGGCAATCCTTCCTCAGAGGTCTTGCGTTCCAGGCCCCTCTTTTTCTTTGTCGTTCCCCTCTGAACTCGCTCTGGTTTCTCCAGGCCCCTTTTAAAGGGCAGCCCTCAAACCTGGGCATAGTATTCCCAGGGTAGTCTAAACCCTGCTAGGTATAATGCAACAGTGACCTTCTACGACCTGAATGCAATGCAGCTCCAAACTGCACTGGCCTTTTTAGCTGCTGCATCACACTGCTGGCTCATCTTCAGCAGGGAGTCCATTCATACTCTTAAGACCTTTTCCTCTACACTCCTGCCAACACAGGTCTCCCCAGCCCTGTACCTTTTTCTACTCAGATGTAGGACTTGATACTTGCTACACTGGACCCTCACCCTGTGGAATTTGCCCCGATGGTCAAGCACTGCGTCGGAGAAGTATCTGGGTGAAACAGTTTAGCTACAAAGGTGATGAGTTCTCCAACTCTGGAGGCTATTAAGAAGAGACTAGACCAGTGTTTCTCAACCTTGGCAACTTTCAGATGAGTGGACTTCAACTCCCAGGATGCTGGCTAGGGAATTCTAGGAGTTGAAGTCCACATCTCTTAAAGCGGCCGAGTTTGAAAAACACTGGACTAGATGACCCTTGTGGTCCCTTTCGACTCCATGCTTCTGTGATTCTGTTGAGATAATTTAGAATTATGATTTTTGTCCTCTATGAAATTAGCCAACCCCTTTAGATTTGGGTTATCTGGCATCTGATAAGCACCCCTTCTGTTCCATCCTGTAGCTTATTTATGAAGACGTTGAACCCCACTGAGCTAAGGAGAGAATCCTGGGGATCCCTGCGTATTTTCATAGACGTTGGTGCAGAACTACTTTGGATGCAATTTCAGCCATTTGCAAACTCACCATTAGCATTTGTGTAATTTAGTCATTGAAATTAAATTAGCATTTAAACATCTTATCGACTAGGCTGTCAGGAGAGACCCATCAAGCCCTTCATTGAGAACAAGGTATACTGCATCTACTGCATTCCCTTTATCTACCAAATTGGGAGCTGAGACTTGTGACCTGTCCAGTTTCCATGGGCCAATTCTGGATTTTTCTTTCTTTTTAAACCATACTGAGCTATTCTAGGATTTAGATATTTTCAAGGGCATTTGGCCTCAGCAAGAAGAACTGCGCCACAGATTTTTGCATTTATGGTCAAAGAGATCTCTGGAGGCTGAGTCTGGTTTTATAAAGAAAGAAGACACTGGCTGATAAGATTTTTTTTTAAACCCTCCAGCAAAATGGCCTGTAATCAGCTCTTCTATACCTCGGCTCAGATCCAGCAGGCTGGAGCGGGCCATTTTTATGGGTGAAATTTAAGAACGACATTATTTCTCAGGCTTTCATCGCAGAAATGTACTTTCACCAGTGTACCTCTGATAATTTAATAGTTGGTTCCGTTTAAATGGGCTCGAAGAAAGGATCTTGGCTCTCTCCGGTAGGAAAAATCTGGCCTTAAACAGCCTGAAGATTGGAAAGAGTTGGAGCCTGGGAACGGCCCCAGTTTGTTCCTAAAAATGGGGCAAGTGATCCGCGGTAATATCAGCCACAGGGCCAATAAAATAGCCCTTATAGCAGTGTTGTCCAAACTTGGCCGCTTTAAGATGAGTGGACTTCAACTCCCAGAATTCCCCAGCCAGCAAGGGTTCTGGGAGTTGAAGTCCACTCATCTTAAAGCGGCCAAGTTTGGACAACACTGCCTTATAGTTTCACTGCAAATTTCTCTCTCACGTGCACGCAACTTCTTCAGCAGTTAGCAAGGAGAATCCTGATTTTGGGGGGGGCTAAAATTCTGGTGAATGGTCTCTCGGGCAAGAATATCTTTTAGCAGCGCCTTGTGTGTTTTGCAGAATCGGTTCCATCCTGTGCGTAAATAATGAAGCAGGTGCAGGCAGGGGAGGCAGCTCAAGCCGAATGCGTGGAATGAAGACCTGTGTTTGAATATGAACATATTGATGTCGCACCTCCCAAATATAGAGGAGAAACTGTGTGACTTGGCCCCACTTTGCTGCAACGCTGTCACTTTGCTCACAGTTCCGAATAGAGAAGGCAAAGGCCGTGAGGAAGCGTAGGCAGAAAGGCCCCCATCCGTGCCCCCGAGGGGGCACAGCGGTTCGTGGCTGAGCTTTCTCCCTGGGCTCGAACGGGGCGGCCCTCCGTGCCCGCAAAGGTGCCGCAGAGCCTCCTGGCCTTCCCGGGTGGGCTTCGAAGGGCTGCGCGGCTCTGAGCTGCCTTGAAGCAAGGTGGTTCTGCGCCGTTCGGCACTTAGGATGGTCAGGCTGCTTGTCCAAAGCACCCCTGGAGAAAAGGGGAGCAAGGGCAGGGGGAAGAGGACTTGGAAAAGCAGAAGGATATTTGGGGAGGCCTTTCTTTCCCCGTCAATTAGAAAAAATGATGTGTAATAGGCAGAGTAGGGGTGGCAAGTTCTGTTGGGTGATGGGTACCTCTCTCCCTCCCTCCCTCCTTCCTTCTTTCTTTTCTTTTCTTTTCTCCTTCCCTCCTTCCTTCCTTTCCCCTCTCCTTCCTTCCTTCCATCCAATTTTTCTCCTTCCTTCCTTCCAATTTCTTTTCTCCTTTCTTCCTTCCTCCTTACCCCTTCCTTCCTTCCTTCCAATTTATTTTGTCCCTCCCTCCTATTTCTTTTCCTTCCTTCCTTCCTTCCTTCCTTCCTTCCTTCCTTCCTTCCTTCCTTCCTTCCTTCCTTCCTTCCTTCCTTCCTCCTTCCAATTTCATTTCTCCCTCCCTCCTTCCTTCCTTCCATCCAATTTTTCTCCTTCCTTCCTTCCAATTTCTTTTCTCCTTCCTTCCTTCCTTCCACCCATTTTCCTTCCTTCCTTCCTTCCTTCCTTCCTTCCTTCCTTCCTTCCTTCCTTCCTTCCTTCCAATTTCATTTCTCCCTCCCTCCTTCCTTCCTTCCATCCAATTTTTCTCCTTCCTTCCTTCCAATTTCTTTTCTCCTTCCTTCCTTCCCTTCATTTCACCCTCTTTTTCCTTCCTTCCTTCCTTCCTTTCACCCATTTTCCTTCCTTCCTTCCTTCCTTTCACCCATTTTCCTTCCTTCCTTCCTTCCTTCCTTCCTTCCTTCCTTCCTTCCTTCCTTCCTTCCTTCCTTCCTTCCTCCTTCCAATTTCATTTCTCCCTCCCTCCTTCCTTCCTTCCATCCAATTTTTCTCCTTCCTTCCTTCCAATTTCTTTTCTCCTTCCTTCCTTCCTTCCACCCATTTTCCTTCCTTCCTTCCTTCCTTCCTTCCTTCCTTCCTTCCTTCCTTCCTTCCTTCCTTCCAATTTCATTTCTCCCTCCCTCCTTCCTTCCTTCCATCCAATTTTTCTCCTTCCTTCCTTCCAATTTCTTTTCTCCTTCCTTCCTTCCCTTCATTTCACCCTCTTTTTCCTTCCTTCCTTCCTTCCTTTCACCCATTTTCCTTCCTTCCTTCCTTCCTTTCACCCATTTTCCTTCCTTCCTTCCTTCCTTCCTTCCTTCCTTCCTTCCTTCCTTCCTTCCTTCCTTCCTTCCTTCCTTCCTTCCTTCCTTCCTTCCTTCCTTCTTCCTTCCAATTTCATTTCTCCCTCCCTCCTTCCTTCCATCCAATTTTTCTCCTTCCTTCCTTCCAATTTCTTTTCTCCTTCCTTCCTTCCTTTCACCCATTTTCCTTCCTTCCTTCCTTCCTTCCTTTCACCCATTTTCCTTCCTTCCTTCCTTCCTTCCTTCCTTCCTTCCTTCCTTCCTTCCTTCCTTCCTTCCTCCTTCCAATTTCATTTCTCCCTCCCTCCTTCCTTCCTTCCATCCAATTTTTCTCCTTCCTTCCTTCCAATTTCTTTTCTCCTTCCTTCCTTCCCTTCATTTCACCCTCTTTTTCCTTCCTTCCTTCCTTCCTTTCACCCATTTTCCTTCCTTCCTTCCTTCCTTCCTTCCTTCCTTCCTTCCTTCCTTCCTTCCTTCCTTCCTTCCTTCCTTCCTTCCTTCCTTCCCCTCTTTCCCTCCCCCCCTTTCCTCCCAATTTTCCAGCGTCTTCTTCCAGAATGTCTTTGATTTCCCATTTCATGTATAGCCCTGGGGTTCTTGCTGGTTTCCCATCCAAGTAGTAACCAAGTCTGATCTTGCTTATTTTTTTCAAGATCACCCCAAACTGGCTGGGTGCTGCCACTTGGGTGGGCACCAGGTTTGCCATTATTTACTTCTCAGGTTTTGTTTTGTTTTGTTTTAAATTCTGACTTCTTGTCTTCTTTACAGCTCTGGGATTTTCCTGGTGGTCTCCTATCCAAATCATCCCCACTGAGCTTCTTGAGATCAAGGTCAGTTAGGTGTTGCTCTATCTGGGCAGTTCATAACTTGTCCATTCCATTTTGGACACCGATCCATACAAACAATGGTACTTTGAATGAGGAAGCATTAAGCTATGTCAGGCTTATGAGAATTAAACTCGGGGATTGGGTGGCAGAATAAAAAGCTTATTAATAAAAGCAACTGTGTTGATAGACCCCGGAGCAGTGTTTCTCAACCTTGGCAGCTTGGAGATGGGTGGAACGCTGTGCTGGAGAAACAATTGGATCATTTTTGGAATTCAAAACTGCACATTTCTTTCCTGCCCTGCCTGTGTCTCCACGCCGATGTCCGATTTTTAATCCCAAGCCCCAGCAATTCCCAATCGCCAAAGTCAACGTGAAGCGTACGGAAATCTTTCTTGCCTTTCTTACGGATGGGCGTCTTTCGCTTGTAAACAATTCTTGTGCCTTTGCTCAATCATCTCCAGCACTGTTTTTCATTACAAATCATGAGCCGTGAAATTAAAAAAAAAAAGTGAAATTTCTCACTCTCTGGTTTGGCTTTGTATTTGTTACCGACAGATTAATCATAATCATAATCATAATCATAATCATAATCATCATCATAATCATGATGATGATGATGATAATAATAATAATAATAATAATAATAATAATAATAATAATAATAGAAAAAACACCCTTTTTCTTGATGGAAACTTCTGAAAACTTTACCATCATAGTCCTGTTCACTTTCTTGGCAAAAATGGAATGCATAGAATGACTGGTCGCTTCGATCCACAAGTCCCTAAAAACCCAATCTATTTTCCTAGCTTATTGTATCCTGCCAAAAAGAGAATTCCTCAAATATTGCAATGAATTTTGGGCTAAAGAAATCCAGAGAGTGCCTAAGGAATACAGAACTCTCTCATCTCGTGGGCATCTGGAGTTTTACAGCTCCAGATTGGCTGGCTTTATATTTTTATGATTTATTTGATTAACAGCTTGCCTTCCCTTCACCCACGCATCGGTCAATCTCCTGCACAGGTTCCATCATGAAGTACCCGTTGGAAGTAGAGAGAAATGCAGAGTTGTGGGAGAGGCCACCCCAATGCAAAATTGGGATTTTTTTGACCCGTGAAAAATGGAAAGGAGCTGGAATTCTGTGATTTAGCAATGAGATAATACACTCAGAGCATCAGATTCCACATTCTTTCTCCAGCCAGGGTATTTTGAACGTCATCTTACAACTTGGGGAAGAAATTCTCTTGTCCTTCTGGGCATGTGCATTTAAAAAATTTACAATTTAATTAAAAGTTGGTGGGTCACTCGCAACTGCCTGCCAAACAGTTCTTGTTGTGTGCGTCTGTGTGTGCACGCGCGCGCATGTGTGTCAGTATGGTGCAAGGCCAGGAGAAGAATGGAAAATTGAAGCAAGCGCTTTCTTGTTTGAAAAAATCTGGAATAAAATCCCCAGTGATGATTCCCACCCTTGGCAATCTGGATTCCTGCTACGAATTGCTGTCAATTCCAACCGTTCCCAATCCCCTTTGGGTGATCCACATTGTCAAAAATCAAGCCTTCAGCTGTCTACAATTACTCCTGGCCATGGCTGTTGTTGTAGGCGATACTGTGGACTTTAAATAAGGCCAGATGGAGGAGAAGCTGAAGAATGGAGCCCACAGATACGGGGCGTGCATCGCATTGGAGTGACCTGAACATCTGCACACATGCTCAGATGCCTACTGCTACCTTGTTTGTGGAGCCCCATCCCCTTCCTTCCAGCATTGTGGGTGCCATTTCCATGAATTAAAACAACCCCCCCCAAGGCCCTGAAGGTGACCCCCAGAGGTGTGTGCACACTCCCTGGACAGCCACATCGACCAAAAGTTGTGCGTCTGCTGTCCGTCAAAGCGAAAAAGCCGTTAGCAAAAGAACCCCAAGTTTTGGCTGTTTGGCCTCCAGTGGTTGGAGGGGACTGGAGGGCTCACTCAGATTTTGCAGATGTTGATAGCGGCTGCAAGGCTGCAATTTGCTTGGAGGTGCAACGTGCCCATCGGTAAACAGGAAAGGGACAGAATCTTTATTCAAATGAGATTGGGCAGGAATCCTGGGGGGCTGAAAATCCTGCAGGGATTTTATTCCCAACTTTTCCAATACGACCTCGGTATAAGGAGAAGGCTCCTCGGGCACCGTGTCCCGTAGACACGCACGAATAAAAACAACACGTCACAGGGTGCTGGCATGAGCTACAGAGTTCAGCTTTTATTGGGTTTTTAATGGGCAAGTTCCTAGTCCTTATGGCTGTGACAATATTGGGGCAGGATTGGGGGAGACTTCAGAAAGGCAGATGGCTGAGTAAGAATTTGAGAGATGTGCGGTTGGCTGCTCGGGGTGGGCCAAGGACGGGAGAGAGCACACGCTGGTTCCCTTCCCAGCTTCACATCCTTTCATAAAATTAACAGAAGCAGTATAAATTACACAAAATAGGTTCATGGTGGAATAAATTAGACAACATAACATGAATTGTGCAAATTCGTAGGGCGGAATCCAGCTTTTCTGCAACATTCCTAATTTCCAGAGCGAATTCTTTCTCCAAATGTTCACTCTTGGCTACGTCAAGCGGTTGATTTGATCAGAGTCACCCAGAGGGTCAAAAATGTCAAGATGGCATCTGTGATCGTGAGATCAGATCCTGAATTTTTTGACACCATCTGCAGAGGCCTCTGGATGGGGGCATATTCACTCCACTCTAGCAAGCCCTTTTTAAAAGCAGCAATTACCTGTCATGGCTTTCTGCAAGGAATTCTGGGAGTGGTAATTTTTAACAAGGGGCATTTTGAGAGGGGTTGCAAAGCCAGACCGGTGCTAATCGAATTACTCAGTGCTTGTATTCGCAGAGGAGGAACTTCCTAGCACTTTTGTGCAATGGCCTTAATATCATTTAGAGATGGGGATAGAAAATGAAGGTACGTATCAGTCCCGGCTCAGCTAAGAGGGCTACCTTGTCCCAAGGTTGGGACGGACTGACTGATCTCTTTACAACGCGTGGTGTTCCTCCTTCCCAAGTCATGGGAATTTTTGAAAAGGAACTTGGGAATCTCTTTCAGCTGATTCTCAGTCTCTTTACTGAAAGGCAGTTCCTCGTGGGAATAAGCCATGATCCATTTGCAAGAGACACGGGCCCCCGAGGACCAGCTTTAAAGCTGTCATCGTAATGCAGCAGGGCTTTCACGCCCAACCTTGAAAGCAAGGTTGTCCTCTTATTTTGGCTCCCTCGTGGCCGGATCTTTAAAGAGTTTTGGAAAACAGAGCAGTCTTCCGATTCTCATGCACCCGTGGGGGGCTGTTCGATCCGGCCCATCACTGGCCTACGACGGGCTGAAGAAGACATCATCTACTCTTCTTTGGCCTTGCCTGCTCATGTGCAAATCCACGTATTTGCTGCCTGGCCCCCTGAGGTCCCAGACTCTGCCCCTCTGGGACAGACCCAAGGTCACCCCATTCAAAAGGACCCGGCGTTTTGGCCGCAAATGGCACCGAGCAGGAGAGGTAGAAAAACAGGATCTTTGGGAGGGGAGAAGGAAAACCCCGACAGGTCATTGGTCAACCATTGGACATCTTTACCCAAATCTCTCTGGTTCCTTCTCTTTTCCTCTTTCCACTGGGCCTTGCCCACCCATTGGAGATAGTGCAAACCGTGTGCAAACCGTGCTCACTCCTTCATGCCCTCCTGAGCTGCTTGCCTGACCCTCAGCTGGTTGCCCTTGGTCCCTGGAGTCCCAGGTGGGTTTTCCAGAGCACGTGGTCCCGATGCAGAAGGAGAGCGAGCTGGGACGAAGGAACCCCCACCTCCAGCTCCGTTGCCTCCACCCAGCACCTCTTCTCCTCCCCCAGCTCGCTCTTTACACAATTCCAGGTCTTCTTTTCCATGTCATCACTGATCAATGATCTGTCTCCGGAGAGACATTGTTCTCCTCCAGTCTCGCTTTTCACGGACCCGTTCTTTGGCGCAGATCAGACTCCGTATTGATCTAATAATAATTTTCCTTCCACAAAGCATGCTGGACACTCTGCTGGCCCTTGGCTTGGGGGGCGGGGGGTGGGTGGGCAGGAAGGAGACCCCTGGACAATATGGTTTTATAGCGCGGAGAGACAGAAGCAGAGCGGTAACGTGACCGAGGGCGGGCAGGCGGATAAACTTGGTTTTCTTTCTACGGCGTAGGTACGTTCCTCTCTCTCTGCTCAGAGAAAGGACTCTTTCTTATGTCTGTTTTCACTTGGTCGTTTAAAACATGGATTTAGGTACTGCTTCGGAGGGAAAACCTTCCCGTTCTGATAGAAACAGGCATTCTGGCTGGCTGGTTTTTTTAAACCAAATCTTAATCCAAGGAGGAAAAGCAGGACAATTTAGCAGCAGCAGGAAGGTCTGGCTCTGAGCAATCTGTGGGCAAGAACCTTTTCTCCCCCCAAGGGAGTAACTCAGACCCTCTGAATGCCCTGGGACCACTTGCGCTTCCCCCCCTGCTCCCCCAAGGACAACAGGGTGCAGCCCTTGGCTTCTGGGGCAGGACAATGTAGAGGCTGTATTTCCTTCTGGGTCTGCTGTGCTGCAGATGAACCCTAAAGCACCATTGATCAAAAATCTCCTTCACGGCCAGGCAGCTCTGCCGGGTCACCAGAACTCTGGCCTTCACTCGCTTCCGGGTGCCCATAAAACATGGTTTATCGTTGCAAAGAATGGGGTGGAAAGTCAACCCCCCTCCCCAAAGCCGTGATGTGGAGCGATGGACCGGGGATTCCTTGCAACCCTCGGGCCTTCCGGGACCCCTCCGTGTGGCTGTCTAACCATCCCTTTCGTCCGGGTCACATCGTGCTCTCCTCTTCTTTTTCCATCAGGGTGGCCGGCTTGTAGCCGTTGTAGAGTCCGGAGGCGTGGAGATGTTCCTCCTCTTTGTGGTAGTGCTCTGCTCCAGAAGACGCCATGGAGTTCTCCGAAATGGAGCCGTTCTTGATGTACCCGGGCAAATTACGGTGTCCGTTGAGGGCTCCCGAAATAAGTTTGCCGTTGAGAGGGAGGGGGATCCCTCCTTTGGCGGTGACATTAGTGACACTGGTGTGGGACACCATGGGTCCATAGCTGTAAGTAGTGCTCCCACTCCGGGCCTTCCTTCTGAAGTCTAGCGCTAATGTCCATCGGCTCCACGACTTCTTTATCTCTGCTTGGACCTGATGGTGGTGAGAAAGGAATAATAAAAAAAAAAAAAGAGAGACTTATTATGGGATAGGAATGGTGGAAAGCTCTGAGGAAGAGCTTCTAGGCTGCGCAGATTGGAATCTGCTAAATGAAACAAGCGAAGGAGGAGGAACGTGAAGTGATCTTAGATGGTTAAGCTAGAAGGCTGCGCAAACGCTTCTTTGGAGGACTGATGCGCAGGGCTTTTGAAGTCATCTGTGCGTTCATGCGCGTATACCAAAGATGCTTCACGATGCCAGTGGTCCTGGCAGCATATCTTCTGCGCATAGCCACCCACATCTTGCAAACACATTCCAAATGATTTGCAAGATCCTATTAAGCAATTGAATTCTAAGAAACTGATCCATTAACCAGCTGACTTTGTTTGCACGTGTCTGCGTAGGACTCAGTCAGCAGTTTTGAAGGGAAAAATGTTTTCTTTATACATTATTTTTATGTGGCAGGCACCATTTTAGAAAAGCTATTCCCTCTTCTGAAGAGGTGGTGCCTGCCATCTGCTCCTTCCTTCCTTCCTTCCTTCCTTCCTTCCTTCCTTCCTTCCTTCCTTCCAATTTCCTTCCTTCCTTCCTTCCTTCCTTCCTTCCTTCCTTCCTCCCTCCCTCCCTCCCTCCCTCCCTTCTCCATCCGTTTCCTTCCCTCCTTCCTTCCTTTCCCCTCTCCTTCCTTCCTTCCTTCCTTCCTTCCTTCCTTCCTTCCTTCCTTCCTTCCTTCCTTCCTTCCTTCCTTCCTTCCTTCCTTCCTTCCTTCCTTCCTCTTCCTTCCTTCCTTCCTCCCTCCCTCCCTTCTCCATCCGTTTCCTTCCTTCCAATTTCTTTCCTTCCTTCCTTCCTTCCTTTCTTCCTTCCTTCCTCCCTCCCTCCCTCCCTCCCTTGTATAAAAGCTCTAGTGCCCCATCCCTACCCTGCTTTTCCTGATGATCTGAACTAATAGAGTTTGGAGAACCCAAGGCGCTGATCACATGGCTTAGTTCTATGATACTCACCTCCCCATTACAAAAGCAGTAGATGATAGCGACGAAAAATCCCTAGGAAAAAAAGAATAAAATTGGACTCTTGGATTGACTTCAAGAAGCCACAGGATTCCACACACCCAACACTAAACTAGTCTGTAAGGGGGTGGGTAGCTTGAGGCGAACATGTGCTACCATCTTAATATTTATTTCTTTATGAATCTTGTTAAGATGTATATTCCACCTCTTCTGCTTCCACGGGGGCCTCCCTTTATAGCCATACAATAATGACACGGGGAAGCTGGGCTGAGAGAGAGAGATCTAGTGATCTTCTGTGGTTGAGCAAGAATTAGGTCAGTGTTTCTCTTTATGATGTGTGGACTTCAACTCCCATGCTGGCTGGGGAATTCTGGGAGTTGAAGTCCACTCATCATAAAGTTGCCAAGGTTGAGAAACAGTAGGCTAGATCTTGGGTCTCCCCACATCTAGTCCAACATCTTCACCATTACCCCACAGCGGCTCTTGGGGTGAGTGGGAGGGACTGCCCCAGAGGGCCCCCAAGAGAGCTTCTGAGGCTGAAGGGGGGCCAGAATCTCAGAATCTGGGTCTCCTGGCTTGTAGCCCACCCCTTCCCCACGAGACCAGACTGGGAGCTGATGGGCCTCGGGGGACTTGAACCTGCTCTTCCTGGACCAAGTCCAACTTCTTCATCACTACATCACTCTGGCTGCCGAAAAGGGGGTACGACCCCCAGGTATGCAGAACAAATGGATCATATCGGCAGATGTCTGCTTGGGACTCCATCCGAATGCTTTCTTGCGCATTCATTTTACGCAACAGGCCTTCTCATAAAAAGGCCATTCGTGCTTCTGAAGAGAAGGCGCCTGCTCTACACAGGAGCGTCCCTCTGTCATCCATCCATCTACTCATCCCTTCTTCCATTCTGCTGTTTCTCTTCTACAATAGGTCTTGATTAATCTGGGAACTCCTTCGGAGTCAACCCAAATATTTCCCTTTGCCCCAGCCTTCCCCAACTTGGCTGGTGGGACAGCCACAGCCGAGCTTCAAAGAACCAACTCAGGTTCTCCATCCTCGATCTGCCCAACAGCAGATGTGGCAGGAAGGAGAGGCTGGCTGACCTCTTCCAGAATCTTCCTTTCCACTGAAAAATAACCGATGTTAGGAAGAGCAATGTCCTATTCAAAACATCGTCTCGATTAAGGAATTACCAGCTATAAATAAATGCACAGGTGAAGCTCATTTTTACAGCACGCGGCAAGACACCTCTTTTCAGTAAAAAAGGGGACCTTGAACCTAGGAGGGTCCAACCTGTGGCCCCTGGGCTGGGTGGGGATTGTGGGAGTTGAAGCCCAAGGCATTGATGGACCTCAGGCTGGGGAAAACAGGTTCTCGTGTTTTCACCCCCTTCCTAAATCCTACAGTCCTGATGCTGCGGACGGCGTAGAACGTCTTCAGACCTGGAAAGAGTTGAACAGCATTTCATAGTGCATCTGAATCTGCCAGAGGGTTCCTGAAACTTCCGTGTACGGCATGGCCATAAACACAATGTAGTGTACTCCAAATAACGGCATGAGGACCAGGGTGGATTTCAACAGTTTCCTGCGGAAAGAGAGAGAAAAATGATAGGCAGAACATTAGGGCCCCCGAGTTGCCCTAAAAGGAGAGATCCTTCAGGCTTTTCGATATCCCACAGTCAGTTGGGCTACGCGATGCCCAAAGAGTTTGGGCACTGAGCTGCAGAGCAGGAAAGGACTCCAGGGGATTCTGGTTAATCGGGAGCGTGACTCACAACGCTCCCGCTGATGCTTGCCAACATGCGCCAGGAAACTGACAGATGTTTTGGTTTCATCGTGACAATTAGCAATATCTACATAATTGTTTTCTAATGTACAGTAGTTTGGTCAAACATATGCTTTGCATCTCTAAATCTCCACCCACCCACCCATCCATCCTCTATCATCCTCTCTTTCTCTCATCTCTCATCTTTCTATCTTCTATCTATCATCTATCATCTCTCTCTATAATATATATATCATCTTTCTATCTTCTATCTCTCTCTCTATTATCTATCTATCTATCTATCTATCTATCTATCTATCTATCTAATACACACACACATACACACAGACACGCACACACCAATGTGTTAAAAATACACTTGAGTGGCAAGGAGGGCGAAAGGTGTCCCTCCAGGGTATTTTCAACCGAAACCCCCCAGTGAGAAGGTTTGCCATATTTTCTTTCTAATCATAACATTCTGGGAGGAAAAAAATGCTCCCTGATTGGAATGGTCCTCCAGAAACCCTAACCCAGGGGAGTCTGCAGGGAGGGGGAGTCAAAAAAGTCAAGATGGCAGCCACCGCTACACAATCAATTGTATGGGTGTGACTGCCATTGTGACTTTTTTGACCTCTCCCCTGCAGACGCCCCCCACAACTCTTCCCAGTGTCTGGGACCCCATATTTCTTTTCTTCTTCCTCCCTTCTCCACTGTTTTTCTTTCTGTCTCATGAAGTTACAATCTTCAGGATCCAAGCAGACCAGTCTGGCTGTCCTGTCAGACGGACGGGCGGTGTCGTCCCGTCGTTTCCTTCCTGGGGAGGCCCCTTCTGCCCTGCATTCTCTAAATCAGCCTGATGACTGCAGGGGGGTCCCACCAGCACCACTGCGTCAGGATTCAGCGGCCAGCTTGCCGGGGTTAGCCGTTGGCGGTGGCGGAGAGGCCCTCTTGTCCCTGACCACTTCTGATCTGGTCCCTCTGAAGCCTCCACCCCGTGGCAAGGATCCCACCGGAGACGGTCTCCTGACTCGGAGAATGAGCTGCGCCATCGTGGCGCATCCAATTCAGGCAGCAACGTGGGCCCTGATTTGGCGACCGGCTTCCAAGGGGGACAGGAGCCCTGGCACGTCTGCTCAGGTCAAGTTCTCAAAAGGAAACGCGGCTTTCAGAGGCACTGCTTCAAAAAGGTCCTTGGACCCCAGTTTCGATGAACCAAAGCCTCCTTTCCAAAACGCTGCGCAGCGTACTGGACTTCATGACAAATGCCGAGGGAGACTCTCTCTGCGGTTTGCGAGACCGATCGGTCTGGTCTGGCACTGAGGCTCTGGGTGAGGTTGCAGAAGGAAGAGGCGATGCCCATGAAGGAGACCACCCGAGATTCTTCCGACTGGAGGGGACAGACTTTGATCCTGTCCTCAGTGTTGGGAGGGCTAGAGGAGGGCCATCCATTCCAATAAATTATTTTCTGTGTCTGCCACTTGAAAAGGGAAGGAAGGAAAGAAGGAAAAAAGGAAGGAAAGAAGGAAAGAAGGGAGGAAGGAGAAGGAGAAGGAGAAGGAGAAGGGGAAGGAGAAGGAGAAGGAGAAGAAGGAGGAGAAGAGAGGAAGAAAGGGAACGAAGGAAGGAGAAGGAGAAGGAGAAGGAGGGAGGGAGGAAGGAAGAGGGGCAGGGGCGGGAAGGAAGGAAGGAAGGAAGGAGGGAGACCCATGGAACAGCTGTCTTAGCACCATCAACCAGAAGAAGTTCAATACCATACGATGGATGGACACATCTGGCCCGCTCAAGAGCCGTGCTCCTGGAGGGAGCCTCCTCTGGTTGGAAATGAGGCTGATGCGGAGGCGGAAGGTGGAGACTTTGCCAAGCCTCGCCAGAGCCCCGTATGGAGGCAATTATCAAAGGGGCACCACTGCTGGTAGGCCCTCCCCTTCTCTGGCATCGGCAGCTGCCGGGGTATGGGCTGGAAAAACGCCCTCCCAGTCTCCCGGCACATCCAGCCCGAAATGAATAGCAAGCCTCAGAGAGTGCGAAATAAATCTGTAGGTAAATGATAGGCCTCCACCAGGCTGGAAAACAAACTTCGGGGTTTTCAAGGCCGGTCCAAGCCATACCCTCTCGTCGCCTGCTTCAAATTAGGACATTTCCTTTCCAGATTCACAGGGTTTTTCGCTTCTTCTCCCCACCCTCTGCTCCGAAACAAGCTACGCCAGTTTGACAAGCGCAGCCTTTCCCTTTGCCAGCGGCGCTCCGGTGCGGCCAAAGAGGCCGAACCTGGAGCGCGCCGCGTTCCCGACGGCTCCGGGCCTGATGGAGAGGAGAGGAGAAGGAGCGCGAAAGCGGACCGTGGCTGTCCCGGCCCCCGAGCCGGAGCCGGAGCCGGAGCCGGAGCCGGAGCCCGTTCGGCTCTCGGTGCAGAGGATCCACGCCCGGGGAACGGACGCCACCCCGCTGCGCGATGTCATCAGCCGGTCGGCCCGCGGCAACCCGGTTCCTCTTCCTCGGCCCCGTCGCTGGGGGGCAACTGAGAGCGCAGGCCTGCGATGGACCCTTGCCCTGGCGCTGGGTGGCCCTTTTTTCTGCACATCGGCCTTGAACCGAATTCTCCCCCCTTTCCTCTCTTTCCCCACTCCATTCTCGCCAGTCGAGAGGGAGGCTTCGGCGACTTACCGGTACTGTTGCCTTGTGTCGCATCTCCCTGCGTTGGTTTCTCGAAGTTTGGTTGCCAGGACTCTGATGATTTTGATAAACAGGATAAAATTCGCCTGTAAGACAAAAGGAAGGGAGGGAGGAGGGGAGGGGGAAGGGGAAGGAAGGAAGGAAGGAAGGAAGGAAGGAAGAAAAGGAGGACGAGGAGAAGGAGGAGAGAGGGAGGAAAAAGAGAAGGAGAAGGACAAGGAGGAGAAGGACGAAAATAAGAAGGAGCAGCAGCAGGAAGAGGAGCAGGAGCAGGAGCAGGAGCAGGAGCAGGAGCAGGAGCAGGAGAAGATAGACAAGGAGGAGGAGAAGGGGAAGGAGGAGAAGGGGAAGGGGAATGGAGGAGGAGAAGGAGGGTTGGGAAATTGGTGTGTCTGGCAAAAGAGGTCTTGAAATTCCTCTTAAACATATCCAATGGTTGACTGTTTATTCTCCACCTTTGGAAGAAGGTCTGACAGTTGGGACTTCAGCTGATAGGTCGGACTGTGAGGCCGCAGCCAGGACTTGGCCACTCCCGGCCCCCTTTGGTGGCTCTGGGCTCTTTGTCCCAGCACCAGAGTTGTGCTTCCATTACCTTAACTGGGCCTGACACTGGATCTCAAGGCAGCTGGTCCCCTCCGAAGGGGCCACCCTGGGCCATTGGCAGTGCCAGGAGAGGAGCAGGCCTATGGCATCTCCTCTACCTGCTCTGCCCCGTCCCCACACCCCAGCTCAGCTGATCTTCTGCAGCCCTGGGATCTCTGCCGGACAGAAAGCCAACACTGGGACGTGGGCTGTCGTGTGACCCAGTGGCTCTGAGAGAGCTGGAGGCCAATGGATCCCTACTTCTTTGGGGAATTTGCTCCCACGAGCCATGGACGTGTCCAGCAACCTGGATGGCTTTAAGGGGAATGGCCCAAGATCCTGGGAAATTCCATCTGGCAGACGTTCCACCACCAGGAACCCCGAGGTGCCGCCTTCGATACCGAAGCTGATAGTTCCCATTTGATCATTGCAACCGCGGCTGAGCCGAGGTCCAGGAAGCTTCTGGCCATGGAAAACAGGACCTAGCCTAAATCAGATCGTCTTAATCCCATCTTTACACCCGTTTTATCACCAAAGGGTACCTGGCTGGAAAGGTGTTTCGTACTGAGACTTTAAAAATAACCTTTTCAATAGAAGAAGGGATGTGCAAAACTGCAGATGCTCCGAATCTCTCCCCTTATTGAACCAGAGCTGGCCAACAATGTAGTGGCTAGCTGACCTTGGCTGATCCCCAAAGGATAAGCAGGATCCACCCTGGTTAGTCCTGGGATGGGAGACCACTAGGAAATTCCAGGGTGGTAGACTAGAGGCTGGGACAGCGAGCTGCTTCTGTCTTGCTGCCAAGAAAACTACAAAGATGTGTCTATCAGATCACGGGGGATGAAGCTCAGTTTGAGAAAGCCTTTATCTTTGCCTTTAACGCTTACAAAATTCAGGAAAAAGCACTTCCTTCATTTTTATTTAGAAATAATTCTAGCTGGCTAAAAATTGGGGGAAAAACCAGAGAGAGATTAATACTAATGGAAGGGTCACTTTTGGTAGTTAGGATCTCCAAAACCTATACCAGATGTATTTATTTATATACATACATACATACAAAAAACTTACCCACACCCTAGCTCTCCTTCCCCCCCCCTTCATTGCAGCCAGGATCTGGAATAAATACGAACTGCACTCCGTTCAGACCCACCCAGAAGACCCACCCAGGAGCTTTAGGCTCAGGAGGAAAACCCTGGGGCGCGTTGGACAAGCCAAGGGCCCCTCTTGCTTGCTAACCTGGTCTGAGCAGGGTTGGCAGTCTGTTCCAGCCACCCTGCCCACCCTCCCTTGGCTGGCTGCCACGACCACCCGGTCATCTTGGAACTGGCTGGGGAAGGGAAGGGATGAGAATGGAGAAAGCTGGCAGGGGGAGAGCGGTCAAGTGCCAGCCCCCGCAAGCCTTACGATTCGGAGGCCAATTACCACAAGACAATTGCTTGTCGAGGATGGACGTTTGCTGTTTGCAGAGAAAAATTCCCAGGCCCTGCAAGGGGACGCCCGTCTCAGTTTTCCGCCAATGTTGTCTTTCCAGCATTGCTCAGATGTCTTGCATTTGAGGTCTGTGGCCCTAAAGGCATTGCCTCCCCAGTTGCTTCTTAATTCCTCTGGGTTCTGTGTGTGTGTGTGTGTGTGTGTCGTTAACTCTGCCCCTGCAGTTTGGGGAGAGCAAGCCAGCACTGGGATAAATGAGAGAGAGGAGAACAGGATGTGCCAAAGCTTGTGGACCGGTCTTCTCGCTGGCTCTTGTGCGCCTCTGTGGAATCTGGAGAGAGCTGGTGGGGCTCGGAGGGGGGGAAGGAGTGGGGCTTTGGGGGAGGGCAGGCGGAGGGCATGCCGAAGGGCAGGGCTTTGCTCCCACCTAACAAAATGCAGGAGAAGACCAGGTGCTGCACTGGGGCAATGGCGGGGCAAAAGGTGCCGTCCACATCTGGCCTACCAGCCTCTTGGGTGGCCTCCTGGCACGGGAGAGGTCCAACTTGGGGACCTTGGGAGTTTAGGGTGGGGTGGAGGGCCCGATGGGGTGGCTCAGTCTTGCAGATGCCCAAAGCCCCCGTTCAGATCAGAAGCCCCCTTCCAAGTGGGGGCCCAGCCCTGGCTGTTCTGAGGATGGAGTTGCACACCGGTGCCCTCTGGGCACTGGAGCGCCTGCGTGCCCTAAGGGGGCAGGGGTAATTCAAGGGGTCTCAGAAGGCCTCTGCAAACACAGTGGGCTTTTTGCGCCAGGATTAATTAATGAAAGCTGCGTAAATCTGTCCCACAGGGAATCTACGGCTGCATAACCACCCTGCCTTCTCCCCCACCCCCCACAAGCCCTACATCCGTCCAGCCCCTCCACGCAGCTGAGGACAGGAGCTGCAGCCCCCCAGAGCTGATGCCGTTTAACGACCTTGTTAGTTGGAAAAGCGGGGACCAGACGCCTTCGGATTTTCGGCTCTCTACCTACAATATGTGGGACGGGGGGGGGGGGGACGGGCAGGGGGGCTGGGGAGCTGGCATTTCCTGCTCTTTCCCACTTTTTGGACAGGGTTAAGTCTACTTGGAAGATTTTCTGTGATTTCTGTCTTTTCCCCTCTTTGGCCCTGGCAGTTAGGGGGTTGGGGAACCAGAAGTTGGATTTGCTGCATACGAGAACAATACTTTATAAATACTGTGTTACTTAAAATAGGAGTGGGATACAATTAAAAGTAAAGGTATTGATCCCCTGAGTCAGGTTCAAGAGCATGTCCGTGGAGTTTTTTTGGCAACAGCAAGGAAACCGTTTGCGCCTCGCCAACATTTTGCAACTTCCCAGTCTGCCCGAAGATTTCCTTGTGGTCTCCCATCCAAGGACTAAAATAAAGTCCAGTGCCTTCTAGAGCTCAACCTCCCACAGCCTCTTTACAGCTGAAAGGCCAGCTTAAATAAAAATGCTTTGTCTCTGAAGAGAAAGTTAACAGGGAAAGAGGGGATCCCCTCCCCAGAATCTGGGAGCTCTGCTGGCATTTCCATCAGATGTTATGCTGACAACAGAGGAGGGCATTAAGGGCCTCTCTAAAACATCTTAACGTCAGGAAAAGTTGTAAGGGAAGAATGGCCAGCTCAGTCTCAAGCCATGTGTGGTTTTATTGGCCGAATCAGCCTTTTAAATCAGTGTTTCCCAACCTCAGCCATTTTAAGGTGTGTGGACTCCACCCATCTCAAAGTGGCTGAGATTGAAAAACACTGACTTAAATTATAGGTGAGGCATGTAAAAAAGAGGCATGGCTTTGCCTGGGCAACCACCCCCCATCTTGACTTTTTTGACTCTGCCTGCTAGTTTCTCCTCCTTCTCCTTCCTGGGTCCCCCAGATCCTGGGTCCTACTTACCATCACGGCTGTGAGGATGGGCACCTGGATAAACCACTTGAAATAGCCAGCACTTAAGTCCCAGCACCTGCCAAGAAAAGAAAGGAGCAAAATGTAGGAGAGAAACTTTTCCAAAGCTGTTTTACAATCTTCTTGTTGTTTTTAAAAATAGCCTTTGGCCCTAGGACATGTTTTCAGGGCTCAAAAGACCTGTTCCATTCATCCCAAACTTCACTGGAAAAGCAGACAAATTCATGAGAAAAGACAGGACAGCCCAGTTGAGCCTCCAGGTACAGGAGTAATATATCCTTAAAAAAAAACACAGGTGGTGGGGCTGAACAAGAATAGGTTTACTTACTTCAGTAACCGCAGCTCCATACAGGAGGTTGGCTTAGAAGAGCGTTTTTCAAACTTGGCAACTTGAAGATGGGCGGACTTCAACTCCCAGAATTCCCCAGCCAGCAAGGCTGGCTGGGGAATTCTGGGAGTTGAAGTCCGCCCATCTTCAAGTTGCCAAGTTTGAAGAACATTGGCTTAGAAGAAGCCCTGCTCAAATCCTGTTTTATGCAACTGGTTTTGCAAAACTGCACTGATATGGCACATCAATTTTTTTTAAAAATAGTACACTCATTGGATTTGAGTGACACACACACACACACACACACACTAAGTGATGTTAATGTCATAAATGCAAAGCGAACTTCAGGAGGTATCAAATGTCATGGCTACACAAATTATGGCTATTAGCAAAACAAATAGTATTGCAATGCGGGATAAAATATCCTCAAGCGCCGATTATTTTTCAGGAAGACAGGAGTGTGTGTCCACACATGCGTGCACATTTGTTTGAGCAAAAGAGAAAAATAAATAAAATCAGATCAGAGAGAAATCAAGTTTACATCGCAAGTCTGTTCGTTTTTGGGGCCAAATTCCACGGATTCCATGTTTAAAGCGGCACAAAGCTCACCGAACATTTTTTCTGGACGTCCCATTCTTTTCTGGGTATCTTTGGCAACTTTTGATTTGGTACAGAAATGCAAATAAAACTTGTACGGCAGGATCCGGATTTAGATACGGTGTTTTTAGAAAGGAGATCGTGCAGGAAAGGGTCACTCGGGACTTACTCGGTGTCTGCTAATGCTGCCCGGAGGGTCGCCCAGATGGTGACAAACACAGCGGGAAGACCTGGAAGAAGGAGAGCAAACAGCACAGGAGAGTCTCAGCATCATATATTCAGATAAATATCTGTGACCAGGGGTCACTTCCAATTTACTTTGCCCCCAGCAGATCCCTCGACTCAGATCAGAGCAAGCACGCCCGCCCCTCACTTCAGCTACCCCCCAAAAAAGGTATATTTCATAAATAAACATCAGCAAAACGTGGCAACATTAACTGGCAAAAATGGAATAAACGAGCAGGGAGCAAGACAGACGTGAACAAGAGGCAAGAGATAAAAAAGGCTCGCTATCAAAAATCTGCTTTTTCTGTATATCTATAGCTCTATAGGAAAAGGACAGAACTTTGCAGATTGGGAATAATCTGCAGGTCATTAGCCATGGACGGTCCCAAAGAGAGTGGCTTTGGGTTGTTCCAGCTTTAACCCTTTTAGGTACACCACGGCAGCAGAATAGAGATGGAAAGTAGGCCACCAGGTGATCACAATTTGGGGGATGGGGACGATGTACCCAATAATTCTCCTGGGCCACCAGATAGCAAGAGATCTAATTTGCAAATCCAGGTGGCTCAGTGTGATCCAGTTCAGAAAGCTAAATCCTCTGTTCTCATATTTTTCACCCAGTCTTCCCTTCAGATGTTTCCGATTTGGATGTTGAATCTAGACAATATGGCACCCGTCTCTAAGATACACCATTATCTGCAGAGATGGAGGTCGTTTTCAGCCAATACGGGCCCGTTTCCCAATCCATAGCCGTGTTACTCTTTGGCAGAGAAAAATAAATAACATAAAAGTATCTTGCAGCGTCTGAAAGTCTCCACATTATTTTATTTTATTATCACATAAAGTAATATAATTTAAAGCACATTCCAACGTGGACTGTAATATGCAGCAGCTTATGGGATAATAAAATAAAACTGGTTAATTTTTGAGGGACACAATATTCTGCTTTTTTATGGCAGAGGAGTCAGTTAATGCAGATCAGACGGTTCAGGTTCAAGGCCAGAAAGTTTCGCTTCCAAGGTGGGGCCGGGCACGTCCCGTATCGTCTTCCTCCTTCAGCGGCTCTTTCATTTCCCGTTGCCCCAAACTCAAGAGCCGCTCACCTCTGCAGTGGTCCTGCCATAATCTGAAGGTTGTGTCTCTGACCCCGTTGCGTGGATGGGAGCCGTAATATTACCTCGCAAGGTGGTAATAAGGTCACGGCCAAGGTTTGCCCTGCCATTCTCTGAGCATCAATGCTGGGCTCGCAGGGGTTCCGTCATGCTGCTGGGCCACATCGTGGTGACCGGCCTGCCCCCTGGCCCGAGAATTCGAGAGAACTCCAGCAAAGCCAACAAGAGCAAACCCACAGTTTGATTTACAAACTCAGGTTAGGGAGGAAAAAAGTCAACGGACATACAGATCATGACTGGAGGTCTCGGTAGGGTTCCCCAGATATTTAGGCGTGGGAAAGTTATTGAGGTTGACACTGCTAATTTTGCAAAAGGTGAGCCTACTGGGAACAGCGTACGTGTGGCGTGACACCTCTGTGACTCCAGGTTCTTGGTTAGCACCCGAATCACCGGTGTCAACCCCCAATTGATTAGATTGAGATATTCAACAACAACAATAATAATATTATAGGTGCCTTGGGTGCAATCCCAAAACATCTGGAGCACCACCGGAAGACCATCAGCATGGACAAAATCACCACCAGTCCATTGCAAAAGGCAGCTTTCCTTGGAACAGCTTATATCCTGCAACGACACCTTTAGCACCATCAAAGCATAATGTCTGCCCATCCCAGGTCCTTGGGAAGGACTCGAAGGGTGGATAAAAATGCCAAATCCAGTCTAAACATCTGGCTGACTGTGCCACCAACCATAATATCATCTATTATTATGATTCTAAGGGAGCGATGGAGAATGGGCACACAGGGCCTGAACTGAAGACCTCTACGAGCAAAAGATCATGAGGACTTGTGGGCTTCTGGAAGTAAGCTGGGGGTCAACCCTGGTGCCCCATTCAGAAAAGGGCTAATTCCCAGCTGGTGTGACCCTCCCAGATTAGGTGGGTCTGTGGTTCTTCTCCTGCGAAACAATTCTTCTCTTCAAATGC
This sequence comes from Liasis olivaceus, assembly GCA_030867105.1. Classification (NCBI taxonomy): domain Eukaryota; kingdom Metazoa; phylum Chordata; class Lepidosauria; order Squamata; family Pythonidae; genus Liasis; species Liasis olivaceus. The sequence goes on from CM061351.1 coordinate 2,541,506, forward strand.
TTTCCATTCCACTGAGAATGGCTGTGACGCTGAACTGGACTCTCTAAAATGTCTCTCTCTCTCTCTCTCTCTCACACACACACACACACACACATATACATCTACGTATATGCACGCATACTTATACAAAATGTCCTCCCCTCCTCTTGGTCAGCCAAGGCTATTTTGGAGATTTTAATTTCCTTTCCTTTGACGCCTGCGCACGAAAACAGACTTTGGCTAATGATCTGCCCACCGCTGGGTCCCCACATCCTGTTTTCCAACCAGACCAGCTTCGGTTGAAATTGCAGCTTTCTGTTCTTGCGTCCAGACAAGTGTGCTGAAGGTAAGCTCTGGGGACTCGGAATAGAGCCTCGGGGACCTGACCTCGAAGGTGGGGCAGAAGAAGAGAGAAGGAAAGTTGGAAGAGGCTTCTCTCCAGTCTGGGTGGTTGAGGGGGACCAGTCCCACCCCACAGACAAGTTCAGGAGGACATGGAGGAGCCTGGTTGCCTTCAAAATGTCAGCCTGACCTTCTCCTGTAGGACAACTTGTTGAAAGATTTAAGATGGAGGAACTCAAGTCTAGACTATAAAGTTTGGCAGCTCTGAAGCCATGGGAAATGTGGAGGAAAGGCAGATGCTTCCAGTTCAATCAGACTGAGTTCATTTCCAAATTCTAGAGTCTTCAGAGCCTCGTTGAAGTGACGTAAAGCCCGTTGATGTTGTTCTGGGACAATGGTAGCTGAGCAATTCTAGAGGACCCCATTTGTTGGTAGTGCAGAAATGAAAACGTCTAGAGCAGTGTTGTCCAAACTCAGCCACTTTAAGATGAGTGGACTTCAACTCCCAGAATTCCCCAGCCAGCATGGGGAACAACACTGCTCTAGAGAAAGAGTTGATTAATCTCTTTCAGTTCATGTTTTTTAAGGAAGTGGAGAAGAAGGGGTGCAGGTAGGTCTTTAGAGCAAAGTAGCTCTTGGCGTGCCATTTGTTCTTCCCTAATAAATAGGATAACTCTGAAATTCTCCCTCTGGTTATCTGTAAAAGAATCCAACATCTGACTTCTTTGCAGCCATGGTTCAACTCTTTCCTGCCTAAGCAGCTGAGAGTCCTCTACTTGCCACCAGTCCTCAAAACCTGTTGAAGAAAGATCTAACTATCCATGCCCCTTTCTAGGTATTAAAATGGTGTAGTGTCCCTTTACACCAGTGTTGTCCAAACGTGGCCACTTTAAGATGAGTGGACTTCAACTCCCAGAATTCCCCAGCCAGCCATGGGAGTTGAAGTCCACTCGTCTTAAAGTGGCCACGTTTGGACAACACTGCTTTACACAGAAGAGCATTTCCACCATCATCTACTACCAAAGATGTGGAAGCTGTTGAAAAACAGACCCTCCAGCTGTGCATTGCCTTGGAAACCTTTGGGAATTCAGATCCCATGGAATGAAGGTGTCTCAAGTCATTAGGAGCTCATTGCCCCCCACCCCCCCAATTTCTCCCAAAGAGTTCAGGGAAAATTCAGAAACTCTTTCATTTCCGGATTCAACTTCAAGGCCATCATTTATGAATAATGTCCTGCATGTCCCTTCATGCTTGCAGACCTTTAACTGATTGATCCGGTGCCCATCTAGTCTTTGTGGACTCTTAGCAACCACATAGGTAGACTTTCTCCAGGAGGAAGGGCCCTATTTAGGGGAGCAACTTATATCATGGTTTCCATAAATCTCACCCCTGCTCCAGCTTCTGCAGGTGCCTCCAGATGAATGTTCTGATGCTCCCATTTTGGGAGGTCTTTGTAACTCGCCCTGATTTTTCCCACGGACCCTTCCCTCTTTCTTTTTACCAGTAAACATTAACAATGGGAAAGTTGTATTGTGCTTGTAAACTACTTGTGGCCTTCTGGAAGTCCCTGAGATCCTCCAGTCTCTGGATTCAGCCTTGGTAGAAATGCAAACTCACCCCAGCCGAACAATGTGAATCCCCAAAGGTATTTCTTCTCCGAGAAGAAGGCCATGAAGATAAGGCTGTGAAGGTAGAGGCCTTCCACCAGAATCCAGTAGTAACTCGTGGCGAGGAAGTAGAGGAACAAAGTCACGGCTACTTTGCAGCCCACCTGGAGAAGGGTAAACACAGCGACAGAGGAGTCAATCGGACAATATTGATGAATCCCTTTGTAGCCATCATTGCTGAGCAAGATTTGACGTGGGAGAGCACAGAGGCTGTTTAGAGGTCTACAAAACTTGTAGGCAAAACTCAGTATTCTGGGGATACAATATTCCAGGAATATCAGACTATTCCAAGGAGTATCAAATGCTCCATTTGAATTCCAGGAACAGGGTCCAGCTGTTCCTGAAGTGGTGTGGTCATTTTCCAGAAATAAATCTTTCAGGTGTGCGAGCGGGTGGCGATGCTCTGGATATGTTCTATCTCCAGAATGGTGAGTTTTGCACACTTCTCGTGTCCACCATCAGCCTCCTCTGGAATAGAATTGTACGCTGTGAAGCCTCTCGACAGCCCTTTGAGGTAGGCCAGGCCAAGAAACAGGCCCCACAGGGGTTCCAGGAACGCTGTTTTATTGTAGTCAGGTAGAATAACAAAGTCTTAAAAGACTGTCCAGGTTGTTCTCCATCCCAATGTATCCTAAACAAAATCAAAGTAGGGTTATTATGAGTTTTTCCTCTCATTTTTTCTTCTTCTCCAGGACTGTGTAATCCTTCCTGAAATTAACTGAGATTAACTGAGATCAACAGTTTGTTCTTCTTTCCCTGTTCCCAAGGCCAGGTCTATTTTCCTTCCTTCCCACCTCTAGAGTAAAAGCACTGAGCTTCTCCAAAATCTGACTCCTCAATACTCATGTTTATCGTGTTAGAACGGGAAGCTGACTGCTCAGAAAAGGAAATTAATTAATTGCGTTCAGAGGCGTCCACAGGCTAGGCATTATTTTGCAATGCACACTAAAAATGGCGGAACTTGAATCGCACCATGGCAGCCAACATCTTGACTTTCCTGACCTTCCTCTGCAAACACTCCTGGTTACATGGAATGGAATCGAAATTAAAATAAATTACATTTAAGATTCCAAATGATGAATATATACACTTACCACAGCAGAGGGCAGCACCTTGCTAACCTTGGCTAATCACAAATGTTGTGAGGCAAGGTCAAACTGATTACAAGTAGTCCTCACTTAACAACCATTTGTTCAGTGACCATTCGGAGTTATAACGGTGCTGAACAAAGGGACTTACAACCGGTCCTTGCACTTACAACTGTCACAGTGCCCTTGTGGTCACATGATTGCAATCTGGGTGCTTGGCAACTGGCTCGCCCTTATGAAGGTTGTGGTGTCCCGGGGTCATGTGATCGCCATTTGCAATCTTCCCAGCTGGCTTCTGGCAAGCGAAGTCAATGGGGAGCCATGTGATTCGCTTAACGACTGGCACAAAAAAGGTTGTAAAATCGGGTGCAACTCACTTAACAACCGCCCTGCTTAACAACAAATTTTCCAGTCCTTATTGTGGTCGTTAAGCAAGGACTACCTGTAACTTGGTGAGAGGTAACCAGGGTATAATTGGGATTATACTGAATTTCTAGGGGGTTTGATTTTCAGCGTGCAAATGGGGAGCTTAGGCCCTGAAAGAGGGACAGACCTTTGGTGGAGCAATAAAAGCAACCAGCTGAGAAAAATTGCTTTGTGGAATTTTTAGCCGAACTGACCTTGGCTGATCTTGAAAAGCTAATCCTGGTTAATCCTTGGATAGGACACCATCAGGAAATCCCAAGGCTGTAAGCCTGAACTGGGAAGTCAAAACCCATCCAAAAGAAGGCAAATCTTTTCCATAATGTTGCCAAAACAACAACAACAACAACGAAGTGGGGCAGAGTCAAACTCAGCTCAAGGGAAGTTTTACCTTTCTGGACACATATCCACATATTTCCTAAGCTTGTGAAGATGGAAGTTTTCCTTGCTTTTTCTAATCTACGTAAGCTGCCGAGAGTCTCTGGATGGTGACCGGATAGATATGTGGAAAATAACGATCAAATTTAGTCCCATCTTGTTTTTATCCTGCTGGCTTGCTGGATCGTCCAACAGGCGGACAGTCGCTGCGTGGCTTTTACGAAGTTGCATGCCCTTAGTTGTAAGGGCACCTCCTGCTCTCGGAGAGCAGAAGAAGTAGCCCGCTGTGTTTCTGATGGGCCAGTGCGGCGGCTTCTCATGAACGGAAGCGCGCTGCATAACTAGGATTTCAGGGGTCGGCCCTGGAAAGAGCAAGAACAACGGCAGAGCAAAATTCAAGGTGGACGAGTCGCCCAGGGAGTTGTCCTCCCTTTCTGCATAGAAAGCCCTATCCTGAGTCCCTTCCTCCCATTGCTGGAAAACCCTCATCGCACGGAGGGGGCATCTTCTCTTCCCAAATGCGCATTAAATTGGAGAGCACATCCCTGTGGCCGTGCCTGCACAGTGTGCATATTTCCAGTGGAGGAAATTTAGCCCATTGTGTTGGGCGAAATTTGCATTCAAAGCGCGCTGAATTAAGATCTGCTAAACTGAGGCTTCGCTGCATTTTTTAGGCAGCTATTTGGAAATAATTTAGAAAAGATGGTCTGGAGTGGGCAGGAAGAGAACTGTGGCATTTGCCTGCCAGTTTTTCCAAGCAGCCCTACCTTTTGGGGTTCAGTGGTTGCACTCGGCAGGTCCCACGCGATGCAGGGAAAGATTTTGAAAGATTTAGAGACAGATGTGCCATCTGCCCCAGATGTTCTCCTAAGCATCTTTTGGAATCAAATCCAAAGCATTGTAGAGCTCTGTGACTTTGTGCAATTATGTTGGGTTTTACGGGATCCAGCCTGTGTGGTTACTTTATGCTTCAACCCAGAACACAGTAACCGAGTTTAAAATAAACTATTCTATATGGCTGCAATTCCTATTTTTAAAATATTTCATGTCACTTATTTTATTTTTGGCAGCTTGGGTAGGAAGGCTGGAATTTTACTCCATCTCAAGAAAACATTGCAAGGAAACCTCAATTTAATGGACCATGGGGGGAGGGGGGGAGCTGTTACTCACCAATATCAATTAAATGGTAAATCCCATCATTTGTGGCAGTTGCTTAATTTGCATATGCAAGGATGTAAATTAACACAAACCAAGTGCTTTGCATCATTTGCATAATGAAGGCATCTTGCCAATATGTAAATAGACGCAAATGTCGTAATATAAATGGATCAGATTTCTCTGAGTGCAGCAAACTTAATTGGTTATTTGGGGAGGGGGCTGGAGGGCAATGCAGCCTCCTGCCTCTGCGGTTCCCAAGATGGGGTGACCTGTCAGACTGAGGGTCGCTGTAATTTGCAGGTGAAATGGCTGAGGAAGCAGCTGGTTTGTATGCATACCTCATAGGCTGTGGTTTAAAATCTGAAGGTTGTTTGGGTTTTACTGCTAAATAATGCCCGGTGTTTTCGGCCGCACCAAGATCCATATTCATGTTCCAAGCTGAAATGGAGAATATCTCACCCCATCTGCTTCTATCCACAGGACAAAAATATTCTAGCAATCTCTTTTTCTGCCCTGTCGCCTAGATCAGTGTTTTTCAACTCTGGCAGCTTTAAGACGCATGGACTTCAACTCCCAGAATTCCCCAGCCAGCTCAGCCACTTTGAATACGCTGGCTAGGGAATTCTGGGAGTTGAAGTCCACGTGTCTTAAAGCTGCCAAGGTTGAGAAACACACCCAATAGTGTCCACAGGGGGATGCGAAGGAGACAAATATAGAAATGGCGTTGCGGTATTGTGATGCAGACTCCACCCCTTTTGCACTTGTCTTGCAACACTGCGTGCTAGTACATAAGGGCTGGAGCTTATGGGGTGCCAATGCACGGCCCATTTGCTAATCTGACAAAATCTTGGCTTGGTGCGGACACCCCAAACCATGATGCTGTCTTCATCTCATCCCAGGCCGTGAGATTCTGTTAATGTAGTTTTACAATAAAGTAGAATTAGCTCATCTGGTTGTGTTTCCTGTCTGGTCCATCTCATAAGGCTGACATCAATCTTGAGAGTCTGAAAGTACAACCCCCCCGCATCTCCTTTACAGCCTGAGAAGTTAGGGAGGGTCCCTTCTGAGCCTCTTGCCTCACCCACTATGCAGCTGTGGGCTACTCCCCCTCTTATCTGACCATTCCCTAGGCAACATCTCTTTGTCCAGTCTCCCAGGGTCTTTCCCACATGCCATTATGGTACCCTTCAACTTAGACTTCCTAGTTGCCTCTGGTAGGACAACATGAGAAGATTGGATTATTGATCTGACCCACCAGCGTTCTCCTTCCAATCTTAGTTATGGAAGGTTAGTGGGACAGGAGTTCTTGAGAACATGAGAACGCCCTACTGGATCAGGGTGAGGTCCATCTCACAGGGCGGCCTACCAGGTACACCTACGAAGCCCTAAAAAAGAGATTAAGGCAGCTCTTCTCTCCCAAGGAGAAGACAAGGGAACAACTTCCTGCAGGTCAACCACACTAATGCTCTGATGCATAGGGAGTCACACGATCTCTTTCACCACCAGATTCACCCACAGGCTGATTGGGGTGGGTCAGTTTGCCCTTATCCTGTGACTGAAGCCAGATTCTGCCTTTCAACATTCATTTACTCATGGATATGTTTATGAAGATTCTCAGTCATCCAGGTGGAATTGTCTGGAGGTTGAGTCATGGCAACTCGTAAGAAACACAGCCACCCTGGAAGACTTTGATTGGGTCCCCCTAACCAACTTTTTTTAGACTGAAGAAGCTGCTTGGACAAGGAGCAAAACGTCTCTGCCAGAAAGTAAAGAACTCCAGTTGCCATGACTCAACCTCCAGACATTTACTCGTGGAGTTTGGATGAATGATGTTTGCTAGTCAGAGATACTCACAAGGGCTGACTTATCTGCTGGAGGGGCCTCTGTCATGGACTTGAAGTCGTCTTCTGTGATCCGCTCCATCTCTTCCAGCGCCGAGCCAGAGTAGAGAACCGCGTCCTTCACGAAGATGTTGATAGCTCGCAGCATGAAGGAGATGAACAAATGCATGTGGATATAATTTCGGGTACAGTGCAAGCGTCTGGAACAACAAAGAGTAGGAGATTCAGGGCTTCTGACCATGGCTAACCATTTCCAAGAAATTTATTTGCAGGCTGACATTGGGGAGGGCGTTTGTAGCATGGAAAAGCAATTTCAATTTTGTTTGAGATGAAACAAACATGAGCCTGTCAACCCTAAACATACCCCATTAGGGGTGGATTTATTTCGGCTTCTTTCGGTTCCGTATTTTTCCAGTCTCCGGTTCACTGTTTTTGCAACAAGTTACGGATGGCAATGTTTGAAAAGTCTGTGTGAGAATTGATATGCATTTCTCCAGATTGCTCCTAAAACAATCGTTAGAGTTTAGCCTTTTTGCGGGCCGTGCATTTTGCAACCCTTTTTCCAGGTGCAGAAAATGAAGAAAAGGGTGTGTTGGGCAGGACAACGGTTCGTATTAAAAGTCCATCTGAATGAACTTCTCTCCCTCCATCTTTTATATATGCAGCTGATAAAACCAAGCAAAAAAACCCAGGACGGTTTCCGCTAAACACTGAAATGCACAGCTCTGCGCAAGAGTGACACGGATCAGATTTAAATTCCTTTGCAAATCTATTTATACCCCTGGCTCCCTCCTTCCTTTTCCCTGGTCTAGCTGACAAGACAGCTTCTGACAAGCTTCTTTCAGTCGTTCCAAAGAGATAAGTGAAGTCAGCCTAGTGGAATCTGATGCCCCCCAAGTGTGGCAGGACCCCAGCTCCTGGATTTCATGGGGAGGGGGCATCTGGAGAATGTCAGGTCGGGCAGAGATGACAAGGATGATCTGGGGGTGTGTCAGTACACTCACACACTTCCTAGTTGGTGGGATGTAGGCAACTTTGTATTGCATGCAAGGGAGGCTCTAGATGAGTGTTTTTCAAACTTGGCAACTTGAAGATGCATGGACTTCAACTCCCAGAATTCCCCAGCCAGCATGCTCTGTTGTGGCTGCCATTTTGACTTTTTGGACCATAATTTGGGGATACCCCTGTGTGGATGGGAGAGTTTGCAGGTCAGGAGGAACGTGGAAGGAAGCTGAATGCAAAGGGAACGGGGAGTTAAGAAAAGAGGATCAAAATTATGTTGGCCAAACCAGCCTATGGATTGTTGTGAGCCGCCTAGAAGACAGTGACCATACGTCCTTTATTATAAATGATAATATTATAAGTCCTTTATTTCCAAAAGCCGTCCTTTTGCTTTATTGATTTTCCAAAAGCTGACTTTCGTCCTTCAGTTTGTTCATTCCACTTTGACCATACTTACATCTTTCACACTGATGTGAAAAATATGGAAATTGGATTGTCCTTTTTAATCAAATTTACATATACTGTTCGATTTTAGATATTTTTATCGGAACAGGCCTTTTGGAAAAGTTTTTCTTTGGTTTTGCTCTTGAATTTTCCTTGGGAAAGCAAAGCGATAAACATAAACCGTTGAAATGTTTTATCCTGATGAACTCTTTCAGGTTTGCCCCTTTTTCAGGTCGATCCTTTATTTTTTCCAAGAAAATAGGGTCACCGTAGCCTAGAATCAGTGTATGAGATAGGCGGGCACGTCAGCCCATCAAAATAAAGTGAAGTGAAGTGAAGTAAAATATAAAGTAAAAAATAAAATAAAATAAAATAAAATAAAATAAAATAAAATAAAATAAAATAAGGAAGGAAGGAAGGAAGGAAGGAAGGAAGGAAGGAAGGAAGGAAGGAAGGAAGGAAGGAAGGAAGGAAGGAAGGAAGAGCAAAGGGATCAAGCAAAGACAGAGAAAGTCATGGCTGGATAGAGCTGAGAAAATCCTGAACAAAAGGGAGGCCAGAAGTCTAAAGAACAAGATATTGGAAATGGTGCACAGACTGGATGAAAGCAAGGAAAATGATGATGATAATGATGATGATTTTCTATGCTGCTGTTACTATATTAACATTCCACTCATTTAAATACATGAAACACGAAATCATGGATTAAGAGCAGCATAAACTCGTATTAAAACCATTTAAAGCTACTAAAAGTTCTTTAAAGCCAGCCCCAGCAGTGGCCTGTGTGTGTGTCAAATAAGTCAAGATGGCAGCAAACCCATTGCCACGGAAGCCCCACCCCTTTGTACGTACATGTGGCAGAACTTCACAAGGGGCGGGGCTTTGCCCTGCCTTGGCTGCCATCTTGACTTTTTTGACCCCCTTTGCAGCCCCCCCCCAAGAAAGTGGATCCCTGGAGGAAGCACTTTTCACCCGGTCAGCTGACGGCTCCTGTTTGCACCTGGAAGAGGCAAAACCTGGACCCGACATTGAAAGACCTTACCTAAAATATCCTAAGATGAGAACCGCAATCGTCAAAGATCCCAGCGAGATGGAATAACCAACGGTGTAAATCACATAAAGCCGGTGGAAGACTTCCTGGAACAAAGACAGGTGAAATGGCAGGTGAAATGGCAGAGAGAAGTGGATAAAGGCACTGTTGGAAAATTGGAATGATTATTTTTTTCTCTGCAGGGCTTAAATGCTGCTCAGCGCAAGGGAGAAGGGACAGCAGCAGAAATCAGGAAAAATCTTGTGCAGTCAAACAGAAACGGTTCTGGGGAGAGGCAACGTCGTAACTTTGGAGACTGGTGGGCTCTGCCCCACCAAGTCGGGCGAGACCAATTTGGAGACCAGAAAGAAAGGTTTCCGAAAATGCCAATCTTGCCCAGTTGGCTTTCCCGAGGGAAGTTCTGACTGGTGTCAAAAAAACTCAAGTATAAACAATGAGGGATAATTTTGCCCAAGGCCTTCCAAGTCCACTCCACTCCTCTTTGGATAAATGCACCTAATTCTCTTGCAAAAGAATAGCAAACAGGAATTGCACTGGACAGCAGAATCCCAGCTGATTCCAGTGGCGTTGACCTAGGAGAACATCTTGTTGACTCAAGGGCCCTTTTGGAAATATTTCAGCCTTTTGGAAAACAGCAGTGAAGCTGCCAGTTGTGGCTGTTGGGGTCTCTCTTAACCAGCCTTTCTCATCTTGGGGACCTTAATACAACTCCTAGCACTCAGCATCATCGAGTCACAGAATCCTAGAGATGGGCCTCAGAGGTCCTCTACTCCTCTAGTCCACTGTTTCTCAACCTTGGCAACCTGAAGATGGGTGGAAATCACCTCTGGTGAGAGGTATTCTGGGAGATGAAGTCTATCCATCTCCAACCTGCCAAGGTTGAGAAACAGTGATCTAGTCTAGTCTAATCCCCTGCTCAGTGTGGATCCAGTAGAACATCTCTGACAGATGGCCATCCAGCCTGGCTGAAGACTTCCATTCTTGTATGTTCTGCTAGCTCATGCCTCATGCAGTCCGGAAGGTCCTTCTGATGGCTACCTTGACCTTCCTTCCTCATCGTTGACTTGGAAGACCATCTAGAGTAGCTTTCCCCAACCTTGGCACCTTCTGGATGTGAGGACTTCCATTCCCAGAATTCTCCGCCACAGTGCCCAGATGCTTTTCCCTTCACACACCCTGCCTGGAGGGCCCTTCTCTTGAATCTGTCCATCAAGCACAAGACAAATGATCATCCTGCAGAGGACTTGGAAAAGGGACAAGAATGAACTTGCAGACACCCGGGAGGGAGAAAGTGGAGCTCTGGAGTGCATGCAATCATTTATTCTGCCCCCGTGCCATGGATGTGCCTCCTGGTTTTGGAGGGAGCAAAATCTGTGTCTGGGAGATGCTCCAGGCGATATCTGCTCCTGGGTACCAGCAAAGATCATTGGTGGTCCCTACAAATACAGCAGAGAACCTTGTGTAGTTTGGGGGCCCCTATTATTTCTGGAACTCTCCCCCAAAGGGGAAAAACAGTGTACAGCACTCTTTTAGCTCAGAACATCTTTTTTTTAAAAAAGCATCTGTATTTTCCTAAGTAAAGTATTCCCTTCTTTTTTTAATTTGCATAGCTGGATCGTTTTGTAGGCATTTTAACATCGTATTTTAATTACAGCCATTAGTGATGAAGGGGGGAGTCTTTACTCCAACAGACGGCCTATCTCTTCCTTTTTAAACACGCACGCACGCACACACAAAGGTTTTTGCTTGCCAACCCACAGGAAATGCATCGTCCATTTCAGGTTTGAGACTGGGTTTCTTCCATTTCTGCCCACCCCGCTCACCCCGGGGATAAGAAAATAAGAGTAACAATAAAAAAAACACCCCCTCCCTCCCTTTTGCAATTTTCAGTAATGCAAGCAAGACGCAGGCTGCCGAAAATGACATGTGTGGTTTTTAAAGCTGGGCTGGTGAGAAATTTAGCTCTGGAATGCTAACCTCAACCCGGTTACATCAGAATCCTTGGGATCTGGGAATCGGTTCCTCGCTCTCTGGATCCACGTGATCGCCAACATTTATCGGCTCAGAAACTCAGTACAACACGCAAATTCCCCGGGTGATCCTGCATTTCCGTCCACCCTCACAACAGCACCAGTTTCCCCAAAGAGAGGCAGGTGCCCCGAGTTCTGCTGCAAATCAGAGGAACCATCCAATTCCTAGCCCATGTGCAGAGTTCCGAAGAGCAGAGGGAACTCCAGGCCTCTTGACGGTCCTTGCCTTTTGATTTCTGCCCAGCAAAGTTATTGAGTGATTTATGGGTTGGATTTCTATCCTGCCTTTCTTCCAGGAGCAAAAGGCAGTGTACGTACCTTTTGCTCCTCCCGTTCTTTCCCCACAACAACCTTGCGAGGTAGGCTGGGTTGGGAGAGGGAGAGGCCCCACGATTAAATTTTTTAAAAATCGTAAGGCAAAGCAACTCAACAGCAAAAGCAAACTCAATTCGACAGCAACTCAATGATATGTGTGCGCGCGGGGTGGGGGTCTCCCCTTCATTGGATGTGTTCAAGCTGAGGCTGGGTAGCTGGCACTCAAAATTCCTAATTTTGCAACGAACAGGGGATTGACTTGATGACCTCACGGGTCCCTTCCAGCTTTAGGGTTCTCGGATTCTACGTGACTCTGAGATATTGGAAGTTGTTTCCTCACCACACTGAGAGCAGATCTGGGCGATGTTCAGAATTTAGGATTAGAAGTGCTTTGAGTAAGTGGAGCAAACTTTACAAGTGAAATGAAATCACATCCCAGGCGTCAAATCAAACCGTATTGTGCAGCACTTAAAATCACCCTTCAGTCAATCACCTCTACAATTCTTGTAAAATCGTAACAGCGCCATAAACATCCCGGGTTAGCTACCTGTCACATTTTTTAATCCCCAAATGCCAGTTTAAACAGCCAAGTTATTTTTACAGCTTTCTAAGTATGAATAGTAATTTCTTTTTCCTTGTCTGGGGGCCCCACTGCGTTACAAAGACGGGGCCTGCGTTAGCTGAAGATGGATAAAGTCATTGCTGTGGACAGAAGAAGATGTTCCGAATTTTTGTTTGTTTGTTTGTTTCAGGAAATGTGTTTGTTTACTTTATTAATTCAATGTGTCCTGCGTAGCCGCCCACTCCAGCAGACCCTGGAGCAGCTTACAAAATCTAATTGGGGTGTTTTTGTTACCGCTGGCATGCCAAACCCGGGGGCTTAATAAACCTATTATGGAAGCTAATGAGCTCTACCGAAGCCACTTGCTGGAGGAATCCCCACCACGTGCGTGGAAAATCACTTAATAGGGACAAGGGAAGAGGACGCACTGATGCTTCCGTTTCACGCACACTTTCGCTGCGGGTGAAAGTTGGCCGTGGCTCGCGAGCTCGGCGGAAGCAGAGCCAGCTCTACCCCTCATTCAGACCGAGGTGCCCATTCCGCTTGGCACCCAGCTGGCTGCTCACCTTTTCCCGGGTGTCAATGGTGAGAAACTTGGCACACTCCGTGTAGTTAGCCCACGTCCGGTTTTGGTTTGGCACCACTGCCCAGCTGCCGTTCGAGTCGCACTGCCGATGGGCGTAGCCTGATTGGGAGGGCAGAAGAGCAGAGGAGAAGTGAAATGGGGGTGCAAACCTTCTTCGGCTACCTCCTGGTCCAGCTGCAAGGAAGGGTTGTGTCTCGGCTGGGTCCCCCCAAATGGGGCAGAAGAGGGTGGGAACGGGCCAGGAGTTTGCGGGGTGGTAGGAGGGTCTGTATCATTTCAGCTAGTGGGGGGCAGACCACGATTCTAAGCTGGCAGAAGGCTGATGTTCTGCGGATGTCGACGTTTCTTTCCCTGCAAAAGAGGCTTTTGTTTTTCTGCTTTATTCTCAGGATGCTTGAGAATTTCTTTCAGATTTCTCTTGGGTTTTTCGACTGACTTTATGGCTTTAGGTGGTGCAATTTGCCACTGTCTAGTTTTCCAACCCTCGAGGACAACGTTTTTCAAACTTGGCAACTTTCAGATGGGTGGACTTCAACTCCCAGAATTCCCCAGCCAGCAAAGCTGGCTGGGGAATTCTGGGAGTTGAAGTCCACCCATCTGAAAGTTGCCAAGTTTGAAAAACATTGCTCTGGAACATCCCTGGCTGTTCACACGTCCTGGTCTGAAAAAGCCCTCCGTGTCCTCTCTTGGATTAAATGGAAGGGTGGGAAACCAGGGCTGATGAGAAGCGGACAAGGAGAAGAGAAGATTTAATCACATCCATCTCAAGATTAAATCAGGGCAAGGGAAAGAACACGCTGTCCCCCCGGTGAATTTCTTTCAAACGCTGTTCTCCTTTTCCTTCAAATCTCTGCAAAATTCTCTTTGTCAAATATCGGAAGGCTGGCCCCCGAGAAGGAAGAGTGGGCAGGACCAGGACCGAGGGCTTCAAGCTACAAAGAAGGAGGTTAAGGTAGATATCAGGAGGAACATCTCCTGAGTGCTTCAACTGTCAGCCCGAGGAACAGGCTGCCACGTGAAATTGAAAGTCCTCCATCCCCGAAAGTCTTCGAACCAAGGCTCGATGCTCATTTGTCAGAGATGCTGAAATAGATCCTGGGCAGGGATCGGATGAGGGGACCTGTATTAGCCCCAGCATTGAATCTCAAAAGCAGATCATCCTCCTTCCCACTGAAAGAAGATCGCTGAGACATTTTCTGCAGGGCTCAGAAGGGAAGACAGCAGGGACCAGCAGTAAAATGTTACCGTACGAATTGCTCTCAGCAGCTTCCCCTTTCATCACCTGCCAGATGTTCAGTCCTGCTAGGCGATAACTTTATTTTTCCAACACCTTTTGCAGAGGGTGGGTGGGAAGCATCGCCACCCAGAGTCACTTGGATGAAGACGGGCGGGTAGAGAAATTGCATAAATAAATAAAAATGAATAAGCATGGCGTTTTGGGCTTGTCGCTTGAGCAGCTCCTGGGGTTCTTATTAAAATAAGACCAAATAGACATAAAATGTCCTTTTAGAGTTTGCAGACCCAGAGAAATCTGAAAGACATTCTCAAGCCTTCTGAGAACAAAAAGGTAGGGTGGCCTTCATCAGGGACAGCCAAATATATTGATTTCTTCACAGAATTTTTATATCCCACTGCAACCTTATGATTCTCAGTGATATACAAGCTATGGAAAAAAAAACATCAAAACTTCCATGGGGAGATTAAAATGCAAATGGTATAAAGAGGGAGTAGAAATAATAATATAAATTAACAACGACCTGCACCACCACAGTGAACATAACAAATAAAAAAGTGAAAAGTGAAAAAATGTTGGAAAGTTTCCTGGAAAATTTTAACTAGGAGCACCTGGTGAACTACCATGGACAGCGTACTCAGGCAATGGCCACCTCTAGAGGCACAGAAGGACAGATGCCCAACATCAGGATCTGTGGTCTTTGGAATCAGCTGGCTGTGGGAGGACTCTGGATTGGCCAGGACTGATATCAGTATCATCTCTATCCCTGTCTCTGTTATTGATTGATGATTAATTGATGACGTGCCATCAAATTGGTGTCAACTCTTTGTTGTTGTTTAGTCGTTAAGTCGTGTCCGACTCTTCGTGACCCCATGAACCATATTGCGCCAGGCCTTCCTGTCTTTCACTGCCTCCCTGAGTTTGCTCAATTTCATGCTCATTGCTTCAGTGATGCTATCTAGCCATCTCATCCTCTGCCGTCCTCTTCTCCTTTTGCCTTCCATCTTTCCCAGCATCAGGGTCTTTTCCAAAGAGTCCTCTCTTCGCATTAGGTGACCAAAGTATCTGAGCTTGAGCTTCATTATCAATCCTTCCAATGAGCAATCAGAGTTGATTTCCTTTAAGATTGACTGGTTTGACCTCCTAGCAGTCCAGGGGACTCTTAAGAGTCTTCTCCAGCACCACAACTCTTAGCGACCACATAGATCAGTGTTGTCCAAACTTGGCCACTTTAATTCCACTGGCTGGGGAATTCTGGGAGTTGAAGTCCACTCATCTTAAAGTGGCCAAGTTTGGACAACACTGACATAGATAGACCGTCTCCACGATGATCTGCCCCCAACCTAGTCCTTCAGGTCTTCCAATGGCCCACCCATCGCCATTGTAATGGAGTCCATCCTCCTTGTTGCTGGTTGTCCTCTTGTCTTCCTCTCTTTCATTTCACCTTTCCCAGCATTATGGACTTCTCAAGGGAACCAGGTCTTTGCATTGATTGATTATGTGCCATCAAGACAGTGTGGACTCTTAGAAACCACATGGATAGACTTTCTCCTGTCCCTAACCTGGTCCTTCAGGTCTTCCAATGGTGCACCCATTCCCACTGGAATCAAGTCCATCCACCTTCTGCTGGTCCTTCTCTTCTTTTCTTTCCTTCCTTTCCCAGCATTATGGACTTCTCAAGAGAACTGGGTCTTTGCATATATCTATGTTATACCCATAGCTACAACTTCAGCTACAGTTTTACCTAGATCTATACCTGCATTTACAACTACCCATAGAACTAAAGAGATCTAGTGTAATGGATGGCCTGAGTGGGGAAGATTCTGGAATGGAGCTTCAAGGTTGTCAGGAGGGGGGAGAGGCATTCCAGGGCAAGTGCCTGCAACAGCCTGCAACAAGAGTGTGGGAAGATGATGAGGATGAGGCTGGCCCCTTCCTAGAGTCCCACTAATTACTTTAGCATAGGTTTAGTCTGGCGAGATTCTGTCCATTAGGTGTGAGCTAATAAAGGAACTGAACTCTACTGGCTTGCCCGTTGCTGTTCTTGACCTGACATCAATCTCGCCAGGCTCAACCTATGCTAAAGCAACTGGTGGCGATACCCCGTGAGGCTCTATGGAGGGGCCAGCCTCATCCTCTTTGCCTTCCCACACTCCTGCTGCGGGCTGAGGAGGTGCTTGCTCTGGAATGCCTCCGCCCTCCTGACAACCTTGAACCTCCATTCCAGAATCCTCCCCGCTCGTGTCATCCATTACATCTAGATGGGTCTAGGTCTATGTCTTGATCTAGGTATCAGTCCTGGACAATCCAGAATCTTCCAAAGCTGGGCTGTGGCATATATATCTTTACACAGTAGATATAGATGATCTATCTTTACCGCTATGATCTCAATCTGGATCTCAGTTTGGACCTAGATCTAGATAGCACTCCTGGCCAATGCAGAGCCGTTTGATAGCCAGGCTGTAGGGTATGTACCTGTATATCTGTAGGTATAAATATAATTCTCTATCTGTATAGATATAGACCCTACAGCCTAGCTGCCCACCTGTGGCTGGTCAATTTATTTATTTATTTATTAAATCTGTACACCACCGGACTCCCGGAGACTCTTGATGTTGGTGCCCAAATATCAAGGCTGACCCCTTTTCTTTTAGGGCAGGATGATGGCCCTCTAGATTGGAGGTGGAAAGAAAGACAGCTTAGGGGATAACAGCCAAAGGGGTCGAAAAAGTTAAGATGGTGGCACATTTTTTACATGTGCCACCCTCTTAACTCTGCTGATCATCAATTCTACTTTGATTACTTTCTATACCTTTTCTTTGCTCTGCTCTGCACTTGAGTTCTTGAACCTGGAGGTGTAAACAGACCAAGAGAGGCAGGGGGATTCCTGGCTGGAAAATTGGGCTGTTTCACTGGCCCGTCTGAAATTTGTGGTAAGCTTATAACTTAGCTCTGTCTGGCAGAGGAGATCTTCCCTATTTACTTTTGGTGGTTGTTTTTAACTTGTTTTTATGATTGCACACTGCCCAGAGTCACTACAGGGTTGGGGGGCCTTATACATGCATTGGATAGATGGATAGATGGATAGATGAATAGATAGATAGATCAGATAGATGATAGATAGATAGATGTAGAGTGACAGAGATAGAGATGATAGCTAGATGATAGACAGATGTTAGAGATAGATGGATGGATGGATGGATGGATGGATGGATGGATGGATCGACCAATCGATAGTCCTCCATTCAGGTTTCCCAGTCTTTCAGTACTGGAGATCAAAACCCAACACCATGTTCTCCAGATGTTTTGGACTAGGAAGGGATTGGCAAGGTTTGAAGAATTGGCACAACTTTGCTGTCTAACTTTCCAGATGGCTGTGCTGTATTAGCGTATTATGGGATATGCTATTGTCTTGGCTGCTATGCCTTTTAATTTTTGCAATTGTTTTTATTTTATTTTAATTTTGTTTGCTGCCCAGAGTCACTTGTTGAGATCGGCAGCTGTTTAAATTGAATGAATGAATGAATGAATGAATGAATGAATGAATGAATTTACCATCGTGGTTGAAGTCATAGATATAATCTGGACAGGGCATGGATACCACCTTTCCTGGGGCCCCTTCAGGCCAACAAATGAGGTTGTCCCACTCGGGGGCACAGAAACCATCTGCAAGACAAAAATGAGAAAGTTGGGCTGTGATGGGAGGACAGACACAGGTCACCGCAGAGGAATGTGACTAGTCCAGTCAAAATCCATGGCTGGTGACCTAGAGATTCTGCAGATATATACACGGGAACATTCCACACTTAACAACTGTGCAACGTAACAACACTCCCTTTCTCTCCACTTGCCACATTAGAACAGAGAATCGTGGTTTGTTGCACCTTTACAAAAGCTGAAATTATACCATAAATTCTGGGCATTGAAGTCCACCTGTCTTAACGTTGCTGAAACACTGATCTCAGCCCATCTTTTACCATTTATGAGCAAGGATTGCCCACGAAAGTCTCCTTCTAGCCAGACTACTAAATAAACAGATGAATGTGCCACCCCAAACATTTTTCTGACCAGACATGCCATTGGTGTTCAGACGGGATGGGCTCATCTGTAAAATTTTCTCTCTAGAAGCTCTGATCAGCATTAGCTCACTGCTGGAAATACCGTATAGCAGATCAGCGAACAGGATGTTTTTGGTTGCAGCGTAAAGTTGACCAAAGCAAGTGCGTGCCTCTCTTTCCACGAGCTGTCCCTTTTAGGCCGAATATTCAGGTTGTGGGTGTGTTTTTCTAGAAATGGAATTCTGACTAAGATGCTCTGGATGTGGAAAGTAAGTTCTGGTTTTTACACTGCCTGGATAAGTACAGTGTAAATATGTTCATTGCTGGTTTCTTACTCTTTCTTTGAGTCCACGTCTTTGCTGCTTGATGGCAGATGCATAAAACTGCCATGCAGAATATGTGGCAAGGCTGTCCTTCACCATGGGTAGGGACCAGCTTCGTTTTTTGGTTCCACCCAGCATGGCTCCCTTTATTTGATTATCACGCCAGTCTCAACATTTAAATTAGGCCACATTTCAGAGTGCCAGGCTGAGATTTTGCTGTTCTCAAGGTTTCGCTCCTTCCCTCTCTTTCTTTCCCCTCTCTGCGTTTTGCGCTTGACTCAACTCCTGCTCTCCATGAGGAGCACATTAAAACCATCTGCACCCTGGCAGGGAAGGAGAATCCAAACAAGGTCCCAAGGTGTTTGTCTAGCAGGGCAGAGTATAAATCATCCCAAGGTTAGGCTGGCACTCTCAACGAGGCAGTGGCGACCGCAGGCGGGATGCGGTGTGCCGTTGCGGTCAGTCTATGACAGGAAGGACAAGCCGTGCTTGGAAAGGAACGGGACAGAGCGGCCTAAAATATTTCAGAAGAAGTAAAGGAAAAAGGGAAGGGAAGGGAAGGGAAGGGAAGGGAAGGGAAGGGAAGGGAAGGGAGGGAAGGGAAGGGAGGGAAGGGAAGGGAAGGGAAGGGAAGGGAAGGGAAGGGAAGGGAAGGGAAGGGAAGGGAAGGGAAGGGAAGGGAAGGGAAGGGAAGATGGATGCAAGGAAGGAAGGAAGGAAGGAAGGAAGGAAGGAAGGAAGGAAGGAAGGAGAAAAGAAAAAGAATAGAAGGAAAAGAAAGGAAGTAAGAGAGGGAGAGAGAGAGAAAGAAAGAGGGTGAGAAGAAAGAAAGAAGAAAGAAGAAAAGAAAGGAAGAAAGAAAAAGGAAGACAGAAAGAAAGAAAAAGAAGAAAGAAAGAAAGAAAGAAAGAAAGAAAGAAAGAAAGAAAGAAAGAAAAAGAAAGATGACCCACAGCCATGAACGAGAGAGCTACGTGAGAAAGTTTTGCTTGCCACACTGCTAAGATGGGCTTTGCCACATCACAAAGATCTGGCTGCCCTGGTGAAGTTGGCTTCCAGGGCCATTCAGTAGCTCTTTGTGTGGGAAGCCAGATTACAGGGAGGTTTCTGCCTTGACTTCAGATCTTGCCTTGCAAAGGTATCGCCAAGCACACGCAGGACTTGGCTGCCACTCAAGACTCTGCTCCAGAGGTTGGGATGGGGCAAGTGAGTCACCACGCCTGAGATTTGGAAGCTGCGAGGCTGAAATGGTTTTCCGAAGTTTACAAGCCCAGAAGTCACCAACGTGGAGGGCTGGACCTCAGGCAGGAGGGAAGGACCAGCGGGGCAAGGCGTAAGCCAGGCACCATCTTACTCACGGCAGATGAATGCCCATGTGCTCCGCATCAAAGGAGAAACAGCTGGAGTCGCTGGCATTGCTGGAATGGCACTGCCCGTCTCTTGCTGCTCCAAGGATCACATCTGGAGACTGCATCAGAAGATCCCATTCCAACCAGTGGGCGATGCCAGGCTGAAGAAATGGGTGGACCCGGGCCCCCAACTAAATATGATTTAGTTTAAATAGGAATGTAAATAAATTAAACACAGCTAATATGATTAAGGGAAAGATTCCCCCGTGTCAAGCTTGACTTCCCAGTACACATCTGTGTACTTTTCTTGGCAATGGCGGAGGTGTGGTTTGAAATGGCCTTCTTCCAGGACGTCATATTTTTACTCAAAATTTCCAGGTGACACAGGCTTAAGTTAGCCTCTGCTGGGCGAGCATTCAAGCGGACTCTTCCTCCTTCTCCAGCCACCGACCAAAGGCACCCTTAAAGTTTGCCAGATCTGTCGGCTTTGGAACCCGTGACCTTGAGGGAAAGTCCAGGGAAAAGGAGGAACTGGGACAGATGTAGGAGAGGGGACAATAATGAGGACGGTCCATTTCATGCTGGGAATTTTCTACTAAATCCAAGATGGATGGACAGCTGCAGCGAAAGGGTCTGGATCAGTGTTCCTCAACCTTGGGCACTTGAAGATGGGTGGACTTCAACTCCCAGAATTCCCCAGCCAGCCATGCTTCTGGGAGCTGAAGTCCACCCATCTTCAAGTGCCCAAGGTTGAGGAACACTGCTCTAGATATTCCTTCCACAGCTCAGTACATCCATGTGTTGGATCTAGAACTTCCACAATTCCAGCCCATCTGGATTGACTCCAGTTGCCCTGCTGGCTCTTCATCTTCTCTCAAGTCAAGGAAACGCCAAGGAGCTCAAAGATGCTGAGCATCAAAGACGGGAAACGTCTTTCACAACGTCAAAGGGGGCGCCGTGCGTGTGTTGGACGCTGTCCACGCAATGAGGTGTTGCAAACATACACAAGTATGTTTCGACTGAACCCATCCGATTTTGACAGGGTGGTTTGCTCGGGCAAATAAAAGATGGATTTATTAGGAGGGAAAAGAAGGAGGGGGGAAAGGTGGAAAGAGGCTAACAACGCCTAGAAGACAGGGAGACCGATGCTGTTAATAATCAGCTTGGGCACATTTTCTCACTCCTTCCTTTTCCACAAGCTGTCCCTGTTTTTCCCCCAAAGATGGTCCACACAGACTCCTAATTCAAAAAAGTGGGCAGTGGGTTTGTTGACCTCCCTTCCTCCCTTTCGAGGTCTCGCTTTGGGGTGGCGTCACCTCCACCGCCTTCTCCAAATGTCATGTTTGCAGAGGTCTCCAAGAAAATGTCGAGGGCTTGCCCTTCTGGAGGCCTTTCATCCGGGAGCTAAATTTAAAAGCGAGCGAGCAAACTGCAGGCTGGTGGGGACCGGTTTTGGGCTGGGCCTTTGAAAATCAAAACGAAGCAACTTTGGTGGGGAAGCCCCCTTCCGGGGTAACCTAAGCCAAGGGTTGCACCGAGAAAACATGCAGAGCAGGGGCGTCTGCGGAGCATGGTCAGAAAAGTCAAGATGGTGCAGGCAATGGTGTGGTGAAAGCTCTGGCTGTTTTTGATGCACATTGTCCCGATGTACAAAGTCAAATAGCTTGGTAGGAGTATTCAGAAAAAAATGTCATGCTATTTTAATAACAGAGAGGTCATACATTCACAGAGCTGGAAGATAAAGCTAAGATTATGTAGTTCACCCCTTGCCATAGGAAACACTGTATTTATATTTATATTTATATTTATTTTGTTTTATTTTGTTTTATTGGACTTAGAGGCCACCTGGCCTCCACCGACTCTGAGTGGCTTATACCACTAAAAGTCGAAAACAGTAAAAGAAAAGAAAAAATGCCCCAATATATCTGTTAAACAGCTTTCTAACCTCCATTTTAAAAAGAGTCCCCTCCAAGGGGGTCCAATAATCTACCTTCCCTACCATGGACTACAATTTCCAGAATTCTCAGCCGGCCCCCTTTGCGGAATTCTCCCACATCACTTCTGATGGATCTCTCTGTGTCGGGGCTTTGCATTCAGCCACGTTTGTAGTATGGCATGGGGGCTGGTTGAGTAGTTGAGCCCATGTTGTTGGTGAATGGGGTTTTTGGGAGGCCCTTTGGATTAGTTGGGTGCGAATGGTACTTTTATATACTACAGGGAGCCCTCGTTTAGCGACTGCCTCGTTTAGTGCCTGTTCACAGTTATGACGATGATGAAAAAGTCACTTGGCGACCCATCCTCACGCTTATGACCTTCACAGGTCTGCAAAGCCAAGGAAAGCTGAAGTCAGATCATAAGCACAGCCACAGTTTCACTGAGCCATCGCTTCACTTTATGACTGAGTTGCCAGTCCCAATTGTGGTGGCTAAACGAGGACTCTCTCTCTCTTTCTCTCTCTCTCTCATCGTCTATCATCTATCACCTATATTTTCAATTGCATTTTAATTTTTGTTACCCACCTGAAGTTGCATTGCTGAGATGGGTGGCTATATAAATTGCTGTAAATAAATAACATTGTTTTTGCTTTAAAATCTTGCAGGCAATGGGATTCTGGACGATCAGGGGTCACAGAGTGATTCCAACAGGGGCACTCGGCAAAGCCAGGGAACGAAGCGAAGACGTCACTAAACCAGTCCAGAGTTCCATTCAAGACGGACGGACGTTTTCACCCTCTCTAAACAATTCAATAATAATGAAAAATTGGGAAAAGGGACCCTGCAAACCTGTCCTGAAATCATACTTGGCTTGGTTGACTTAGCTTCGTTCTGGTGCGTAACCTGCTTCCCCAAATCATTAGCAAACTGCAGGTCACTTTTTAATTTTCTTTAACAGGAGGCGACTTATTTGTTCAGTGCATGACTGCAGGTTAACCTCATTAAGAGGAGTTCATGCTATTCACTTAAACTGAGTTTTGATTTGGGGCCACCTTCTACTTTTCGAAGCATGACGCTCTGCATGAACGCACCTCTGAAGCTGGAAAGAGTTATGTGGACCTCCTGCAGAAAAACACCCGCGTCAAACAAAGCAAGGAACGGGTATTCCAAATAATTATTTTATTTTATTATTTATTCAACGTATAGGCCACCCGACTCCCAGCAACTCTGGGTGGTTTTAGAAACGCAGACCCTAAAAGAACCAGCTTTTCCATGCTGACGGGGCTGAGCAAAACACCCTAAACCAGACAGAAGCACAACTATACATTTAGGGACGTCGGTGATCAGGAGAAAATAGGAGAAGGAGAGAGATGAACTCAAGAGGATATTAAAGGCTGCAGGAGCTGATAGGAAAAAAAGAAAAGAACTCATAGCAGACGAAACACTCAACGCTACTGGTGCGTCTGTGTGAAATTTTCAATTCTTTTGTAAGTGAAAAGTAAGTATCAGATGACCCAAGGCCTGCAACTGTATTAAAACAGCTCTTGGTAGCCATAAGGGCTAATCACAAATGTTGTCGCTGGAGAAATGGGCCGCCGAAGAATTTACTCTTAGGTTTATATTCTACCCTTTCTCTAAGACAGTGTTTCTCAACCTTGGCAGCGTGAAGATGGGTGGACTTCAACTCCCAGAATTCCCCAGCCAGCTGTGCTGGCTGGGGAATTCTGGGAGTTGAAGTCCATCCATCTTCACGCTGCCAAGGTTGAGAAACACTGTTGTAAATGCTCATAAGATCCCCTTCTCCACTTCCTCTCTACAGCGACAACCCTGTACAGTATATCGGCCTGAGAAAGCACATTTCTACAGGAGGGGATAAATCTGAGCCTAAAACAGTCCCATCCTTAATGCCATGCTTGAACGGGTTTAAGATATCTGGCAAACCTGCACCAAAGCGCTCAGGCTGACATGATTTTTTGCAGAAAAGATGCATTAGGAATGGTTATGCAAACATTTTTAATTTTTTTTTAACGTCCCAAACAGGCAGAAACGGGATGGAACAAATTTAGTACAGGAAGAAAGGCAAATTGAGAGGAACGCAAATTGTTCCAGATGGAAGGCTCCTAGTGCGATCAATTAAAAGGCATTCTAAAACAATTAGCCCTTTCTCCTAATGGGTTTGGGGTGGGAAGAAGTGGGAAAACGCAGGAAGGTTTACAGATGGGAACCAGGTATCTCTGGACCGTCTGTCAAATCCGGTGGAGGATCAGAGGGCTTGCACACTCGTTCGAGAGCAAACAGGCCAGTTAAAAAAATGTTGGAGGCTTCTATGGTTTCCTTTCTTTCTTTCTTAGGGTGCATTTCTCGGATTTAAGGGAGACTGCAGTTCCAAAGGCTGCAAAAGATCTTCCCCCTTTGTACCAGATAATGCTTCCTGAGTAAAACATGGATGAGTCCTTCCAATCGGGAATCAAATACCAAATGTCACCAAACATCAAGGTCACCCAGGGAGTTTCCATGGCTGTGCATGGACTTGAAACCAGGCCTGTCTATTCTTCCAGCAACCTTAACCCTAACCACTGTACCACCCTGCCCTCAGAACATCATCGTCATCGTCATCCTCTAACAACTGGAAGAACATCCCTAATTCAGAAGGACAAGAAGGGAAATACGCCTGGAAACTACAGACCCATAACTTGTTTGCCAACACTATGCAAGCTACCTACGGGCCTAATTGCAAATCAAATCTATAGCTACTTGAAAAGGAATGATTTACTCCCCCTAGAAGAAAAAGATGCTGCAAAAATTCAAGGGGAACGAAGGACCAGTGATTGATTGGCAAGTTGGTTTTGAAGAATTAAAAAAAAAAAGAACAATTCGTTTATGGCTTGGATAGGCTATAAAAAGGCATTCAATTCTGTTTCCCATAGCTGGATTGAGAAATGTCTCCACATTTTTGGAATCAGCAGAAATCTTTGGCAATTGATGAATACTTCAATGAAGCTTTGGCGAACGAAACTGACGGCTAATGGGGAAGAGTTAGGAGAAGTCGAAATCAAATGTGGAATTTTCCAAGGTGACTGCTTACCGTCTTGACTTTTTCCACAATCGATGCTCCCATTGACAACTATTTTGAAAAGACAAACTGTGGGTATGAATTGGCTAAAAAAGGATTGCAGATTTCGCCTTTACTCTCTATGGATGATTTAAAATGATTTGGAGGCTCCACATGAAGGCTGAATCAGATTCCCTGTCCAAAAGCACAAAAGAATTCAGCAAAGACATTGGAAAGCCATAAAGGCAGGCAAAATTGTTGAAGATGATGGAATCCAGCTTGATGAAGAAGATTTGATAAAGGCAGTAGCCCCAGAAGAAGGCTACGAATATCTGGGAGTTTTGGAAGCTCTCGATGTATTACAGAACCAAGTTCAAGAAAGTCCTTCTACCAAATATATCAAATGAGTTCGAAAAATTTTGAAATCCAAGTTAAAGGTGGAAACATCATTAAAGCTATCAATACCCAGGCAGTCCTGTTATTCGATATACGGCTGGAACAGTTGACTGGACCCAGATGGAAGTCCATAACTTGGATCGGAAAGCAAGAAAACAAATGACAACGTGCCACGCTTTGCACCCAAAAAGTGATATTGATCGGCTGCATTTGACAAGAGCCGAAGGGGGCAGAGGACTCCTACAGGTAAAACCAACTGCGGAGGAAGAAAAGCATGGTTTGAATGACTACATCAAGAAAAGTGAAGAGCCCTTATTGAAGGAAGTCAATCGAGGAAAGTTTTGAAAAGAACTAAGGTGAAGGCGGAGCCTGGAAAAGAAAATTGAAAACTGATTTGTTGATTGGAAGAACAAGCCAATGCTTGGTCAACACTTGAAGGCTCTAGAACAGGGTTCCTCAACCTTGGCAACTTTAAGACGGGTGGATTTCAACTCCCAGAATTCCCCAGCCAGCCTTGAAAAGGCTGAAAAGGATGAAACCGCTGATCATTCGATCAGTGGCTGCAGCAAAATTTCACAAACGGACGCTAAGCAGCGGCAAGGCTGAGTCGCCCAAAGTATTCCTTGGAAACGTTGCCAGAGGTTTGGGTCTGAATGCAGCAAGGACTGCAGGGACCCTCCAGTGGGGAAGGTTTTGGATAATGAGCAGGCTAAGATCTTATGGGACTTTAAGATCCAAACAGACAGGCACCGTGTTCGTAACATGCCTGATGTAACAGTCTTTGAAAAGAAGAAAGTTTGGTTCATTGATGTGGCTATACCGGGTGGTGCTAGGACTGAGGAAAAGCAGGCCGAAAAAAATTACGAAATACCGGGACTTGCAGATCAAAGTTGAATGCTTATGGAAAAAGAAATACCAATCGTGACTGGAGCCTTCCAAGCAGTGCCTAAAGGTCTCCCTCGATATCTGGAAATGTTGAATTTATCAGACCTGAATACCTGAATTTTACAAAAAAACACCCTGCTAGGAACTGCTTATATCCTCAGATGCTACCTTAATCATTCTTAGGTCCTTGGTTAGGGCTTGAATTATTAGGCTCCTACCAGGTTGAATTTAATTGCAGATTACCCATAATAATAATATTATAATAATACAACATTCATAGTTAATAATATTGGCAATATGACATAATTATTAACAGACAGACAGTTAGACAGTTCATCGTTTCAATGTAATGATACGGCAATATATTATTATTTATTAATCCTAAATAAGAAATACTTCTATTGATGAATAAATAATATAATACTGTTACTTATTATTTACTATTTAAACACGTTTTATTTCCAATGCATTGTAATCATGTACAATAATTATTATTGTAATAATAATAATTGCCACAATATTAATAATATTATTGCAATAATAATCGTAGGAAGGCAGATCGCACACCCTTTAGGCACCCTCCAGATGAGTGGGGATTGTTCATGCCAAGACATTTCATTGTTTTAATGTAATAATACAGCAATATATCATTATTATTATTTATAAATCCTAAGTAATAAATACTCGTATTGATGAATAAATAATATAATACTGTTACTTATTATTTACTATTTAATCATATGATTTATTTAGAATGCACTGTAATCATGCACAATAATTATTATTGTAGTAATAATGATAATAATTGCCATAATATTAATAATAATAATAATATTATGGCAGTCATACTCAGAGCGAGGCGGATCACGCGCCCTTTGGGCACCCTCCAGAGGAGCCCAAGGCCTCCAGCCCGCCAGGCACCGGTCTCCAGGTTGCCCCACTGGGCTTGTTGGCTGCAGCAAGCGATCCCCTTGCCTACGGAGCATAGCGCATCCCTGAAGCCACCTTGCTTGAATTATGAGTTCATTAAAAAAAACCAGCCCCCTGAAGCCACTTCTTTAGCATTCTTCTGAAGTGTCTTTATTTCCTCTTAATTAACTGTGACTTCATTTCCAGCGTCTCATTAGCTCAAGCTAACCGGTTCCAGACGAAGTGGGTCTGCTGCCCTCCGAGGCTGAAGCTGCTCAGAAGGACCTCCCGTTGGGTGCAGAACTTTCTCTCTCCCTTCCGCCGGCCTCGGGGCGCAGAGGAGACCGGGGCCGAGCGACGCCCCTGGCCGTCCCCCGCGGTCCTGTCGGAAAGCGGGAAGCAGCGGGATTCGAGGGTGCCCCCCCAGGAACTACGGTAGCTCTTGGAGTAACGAACATCCCCTCTTCCTTTGATGGAAAAAGGGAACAAAATGGATCGTCCTGTTCCTCCCCCCACAAATGTCTTCAGCCAGTCTGCAGTCTGGAGGGGGCAGGGGACGGGCCAGAGGTGTCCACAGGGAGGGTCAAAAAAGTCAAAATGGTGTCCTCGATCATGCCGTTCAAGCCCGCCTCCTTTTTATTGGCATCACACATGTGATATAGATTAAAAAGGGGTGGGCTTCAGTTGCATGGTCCCAGACGTCATCTTGACTTTTTTGACCCCCCCCCCCAGAGGCTCTGAGCAAGACATTTCCTGCCAAAGTTTGCAGGGAGGTGCAATCAGAAGAAACCGTGCTAGCTAGAGAAAGTTAGCTCGGGCTGAAAGCAAACATTCAGCCATCGTGGGTTAGTCTAGTCGTTGACTTTGATGTCTTCCTTGGATTTATAGCTTTCCAATGCTAGTCCAAGCCTTCCCCACGTGGCCCCCCACCCAACATTGCTCAAGGAAGAAGAGGTGGGGAATCTATTTCTTCTTTTGAAGTAGGGTCTCTTTCAAGTCAAACCAGAGACTTTGGAGTCAATTCTGTTGACTTCATGGGCACATCTGTGTCATCTTTTTGTCACCGCTTTTTTCCGGAATAATTTTTGACTTTCCTGCCTAGCCTGCAGCCCCGTGATTTCCTCGTGGTCTCCCGTCCAAAGTGCAACCAGGGCCAATCTTGCTGAGTGTCAGCCAGGCCCTGCCATTCTGGTTGGTCTTTTTTTTCTTTTATTATATTCTGCGGTAGAAAGAGCTGGGAAGAAACCCCTACATTGGAAGCTTGCAGGCCAATAAATTGATCTAATAAGAAATCACTAGGGACTTCCTTCGAGTAGGTGGGATTCGGGCCTTGGGAAAATAAGCTGAAAAGAATATTTCACTTGGTTTGAACAAATAAACTTTTGTTTTTTAATGGATGTTTGCATAACCAAGAGTCTCAGGCTTCTTGACAGAGAAACCCCAAACTTCCAAGAGGCGTAAAAGGGAAATATTTGCCGGGTGGCTGAAAGCATGTCCTATTGTTTCAAGAAAGAACAGCTGCAGGATCAAGCAGGGCCAAGAGTGTCTTGCACACGCACCCCCACCCCCTCGCACGCTTGCAAACTCTAATCCAGCTCTCTCTTTCGGCTCAGCTCATCTGGCACCAATTAGGAGACTCCAAAAATAGCAAAGAAATGAAACCAACCAGCCTCTTTTCCTGGAGGAGGAGCACTTGGTGAACGCGGCATTGGATGCTCCCCATGCTCCTCCAACCCCCCCCGCCCTGCCTCCCCCAGGTCTAGCCTCTCCCTTCCTTAGATGTTGGAGGCCTGATTTCTTCAGGGAACATCCCCCCCCCGCACGGGATTGCCAACTGATGCAGCGGACAAGGCTTCTCTGGCGGCTGCATCATTAACTGTATCACAAATTAACAGCAACAGTCTGTCCACTCACGTGCCTACTAATTGGTGGGGTTCAAGCAACGATATATTGGCTTGCAAGATTAGAGATCCTAGTTTGCCTAGAACAGTCTGAATCCTGTTTGGAATTATAGAAGGAAGTTTCTGCTTTTTAGGATCGACTATCAACAGTGAAAGAACCAGAGTCAAGAAATGCAACACAGACTAGTACTTGGTAGAGCAGCCGTGAAGACCTTGGAAAAGGTATTCAGATGCCGTGATGGGTCTGTATCTACAGCGATCAAAACTTTGCAAGCCATGGTCTTCCCTGTGACCCTCTATGGAAGTTGGACTTTGAAGAAGCAGGAGAGGAAGAGCATTGACGTTTTTGAACTTGGGTGTTGGAGAAGACTCCTGAGAAGACTGTGGACTGCCAAGAAAACAACCTGATGGATCCTGGAACAACTCAACCCAGAGTTCTCACCCGAGGCACAAAGGACCAGGCTCACGCGATCCAACTTTGGGCACGTTATGGAAGGGTTCAGCTCCCTTGGGAGTCTACAGTGCTGGGAAAGGTGGAAGGGAAAAGAAGAAGAGGAGGACCAGCAGCAGACAGAGGGACTCAATTAAAGGGTGCACTGTTGGAAGGCCTGAAGGGCCAGGTTGGGGAGAGATCACCCTGGAAAAAGTCTGTCTATGGGTTGCTAAGAGTCAGCTTGACCTGATGGACCACACTGTCAACCCTTCAGTGCAAAGACCCAGCTCCCTTGAGAAGTCCATCATCCTGGGAAAGGTGGAAGGAAAAAGAAGAAGAGGAGGACCAGCAACAAGGACTCATCTATGGTGGTGATGGGTGTACTGTTGGAAGGCCTGAAGGACCAGGTTGAGCACAGATCATCCTGGTGAAGATCTGTCTATGTGGTTGCTAAGAGTTGACAGCAACCTGACAACAGTCAATCAATCAATCAATCAATCAACTCATCAATCAACCAATGCTGGGCTGTGGTTGTGTTTGTGGCACCCTGGCCCAAACTAACTGGATCAGTCCTTTCTCTAAGCAGAGAATGTGACATAGGTGTGACTAAGACTGGTAACCTGGTCTATACCTTCTCTATTTTACTAAAAAAGCATTATGTGAAAATGTCAGTTGACCAAAGCCATAATGGTTGGCAAAGATGTTTATGGTCCTACCTGGGGACCATCATGGCATAAGGAATGTAAGAGGAGAGAATGGTTCAGAGCATGAATCCGTGTATGAAATGAAAGAAAGAAAAGAGAAATTTGTGTATGTCTGTGAAATTAGGAAAAGGGAACAGGGGCAATAGATCTGAACGAAGGCGGTCTGATCTTGGGGAGTGAGATTGATAGAAACTTGCAACAGACTAAAAATAAAGGTTGATTTATGAATGAAAGGGCTAAAAGGTATGTCAGAAAATTTGAATTGGGGTCATCTAGGTTGTAACTGGCTATGAAAGTAAGATCTCACAGGCTAGTGAAGGTTGCATATAAGGCTCTAGTGCAGTGTTTCTCAACCTTGGCATCTTTAAGATGTGTGGACTTCAACTCCCAGAATTCTAGGAGTTGCCAGCTGGCTGGGGAATTCTAGGAGTTGAAGTCCACACATCTTAAAGTTGCCAAGGTTGAGAAACACTACTGAATAGTGATAATGAAAGAATCACATATGAGTTTTAGGAAGAACTATGCAATATTGTGAATTAATGTCACCTGGGGTACAATTATTCTGCTACGTAGTATGAATAAATGAACAGAAAGGAGAGCACAGAGGACAGAAAAAGTGACTGGGTCACTCAGAGATCCAAGAATGAAGGAGAAGGTGGATTATTTGGGGAGTCACTGCCTAGAAAATGTTTCACTGCTGGGAATACACAGTTTGAGGATAAGCCTGTAGATACACATGGCAAAGGAATGTTTATGGATCTAAAAACACATTGGTTTGATTATTTATAGGGAGAGCTTGAGAGAATTCGTGGAGGTTACAAGCCAAATCTGAGGTTCCAAATGTGGGACACTTTTCTGGAATTGTCAAAGTTGGATATTGGGAAAAAAAAGGACTTAGCAGGAAAGAATTGCAAAAAGAATAAATGTGAAAGTAGAATGACTGCCGGAAGAGAAAACAGAAATCCTGTATTAAAATGTAAGAGAAGATGAATTAATCTCCCAGCAGAATGAATGGAAGAGTTGATGGGAGGAAAGCGGAGAGAGACATGAAAAATGGGCCTGGGTCTCAGGAGGGGGGGCTGAGCCGCTAGGTTGGTCGTATTAACTTGTGACTGATGGATCTGTTTTTACCCTGGCTGCTGTTTTATGTGTGCTGTTCTTGTTTTTTCTATTTTTAAAAAATCCTTCTATATTTTCTTTTGACGCTGGTGGCCCCCCCAAGTCACGGGCTTATTTATTTATTTATTTATTTATTTGCATAGCCGCCTATTTCATACAAGGACTCTAAGCGGCTTACAACAATCCATAAAACGTAGTTAAAAACTTATCCTTCACCCGGGTGCCAGACCAGACATCCTCACAGCTCAACCCGCATCCTAGCCCAACGCTTGGGGGCAGAGCCAGGTCTTCACAGCCCCCTGGAAGGCTAAAAGGGAAGGGGTCCCTCGGATCTCCAGTGGGAGGCTGTTCCAAAGGGCTGGGGTGGCCATTGAGAAGGCACATCTCCAAGGTCCCATCAGATGGCAACATTTAAGGGAGGGGACCGGAAGCGCGCCCACCCTATCTAACCTAGTAGGATGGGCAGATACCTTCCAGGAGGGTGGCCATATAAATTGACATGGATGGCCATATAAACTGACCTAATAAAGAAATAAATGCATTCTATGACAGAGTGCCACTAAAGGATGAGGAAGGGACTTGAAATATGAAAAAGGGGCCTTCGTGGAAAGAAGAAGTGAAATGATGAACTGAAAGTGGCTGTGGAATGAGGGAAAATTGCATACAAAATTGCTGCAAAAAGTCAGGGTAAGAGAAAGATATGCATATAAAGAGAAAGGGAGTTGCAAAGAATTTAGCCAGGAAACAGGAAGACGGTTAGAATTAAAGGAAGCAAAGAGAATACAGAGAGATTTTGGTGGAAATAAAATGGGGGATGAGGGTTAAACAAGGAGCCCTCAGCAGAGTCCATGGAATTAAAAATAACATGATCTGAAGTGAAGGAAGGCTGGAAGGAGCTTTTCTGAGATTTGCACCAGAATGAGAACAGTATGTCAAAGAGTGATATTGAAACATGCTACAAATGCATGCTGGCTGGGGAATTCTGGGAGTTGAAGTCCACATATCTTCAAGTGGCCCAGGTTGAAAAGCACTGCTGTCCGTGTTAGGGTTCAAGGGAAAAAAAACGATGCAAAGGAAGTCATAAATGCTGTGTGAAAATATTGAAAAATGGTCAGGCTGATGAGGGCACTGGAGAATGGGTAAAATAAGGGTGTGGTTTCCTTACAAAGGGGCTGCGCGGCACGTTTGATGTGCGCGGATGAAGGCTGCGCCTGGGCCTGTTCCCCAGCGCAAAGGGAACATTAGGAAGCGCGAGCGCCAATGCTCCGGGGGACTTGTGCGTAAAGAGCGCCTGGGAGAGGACCGGCCAGATGGAGAAGGGCGTGAGCCTATTCGCCTTATTCTACGCTTCCTCGCCATCATGCCCCGCACGCAATACACTTTCGTTCCCTCCTTCGTCTGTTTCGCGGTGATCTGCGGAAGAGCACAAGTCGAGTGCGCTCCCTCCCTGCCTGGCAAAGAGGCTGCACGGCCCTTCCCAGGTTTCGCGAATTGTCGCTTCTCGTACCTGTCGATCAAGGTTCAGCCCACGCCTTCCAGGGCAACTCAGCAACCCCCCCGCCCCCCCCCCCCCGCTGCTGACTCGAACTCGGCTTGTGATCAGCGACCTCAGCCCTTTCCACAAGTCGGATGGTCAAGCCATGGATTTCCCCCTCGCGTACCGGTGCATGACTTCATCGCCCTAAACGAAGAACTCTGCGTTTGCTTTTGTTGAGTTTTATCCTGCGCCTTTTGCTACATTTAGGATCGCTTTGAATTGTGATTGTGTCTTCTAGGGATCAGCCGTGCCACCCCATTTTGTGCTGTTGTGTTATCTCACTGCTCCAGGGGTTCATAAAAACGTTGAACGGGAAGAGACTCAGGACCCAACTTATTCTCTGAAGGCCTCAGCAACAAGTCAAGCATAATTGTGACCCTCAATGCTGTGGCCAACATTAACTTGGATGTCAGCAAAATTTAGAGAAACCCTCTGGCTCATTCCTTAGAGCAATGTTTCTCAACCTTGGCCACTTGAAGATGGGCGGACTTCAACTCCCAGAATTCCCCAGCCAGCGTGCCAACTAGGGAATTCTGGGAGTTGAAGTCCACCCATGCTGGCTGGGGAATTCCGGGACTTGAAGTCCACGCGTCTTTATGTTGGCAAGGTTGAGAAACACTGCCTTAAGAGTCTATATTTAGGGGAACAGATGGGGGCATCCACAGGACAGGGTCAAAATCTTCAAGATGGCGGGCGTTGCGTTGTGATCCGAGCCTCCCCCTTGTAGACGTGTACAATCTGTCTGCTGCCTTGCAGATTTTGAACCTCTCCACCGCCATCGCTGAGAGCAATTGTGCAAAAAGCCCATTAAGAGTATATAAAGAAAGCCCGAATAGTTAAGAGGGAGGGGAGATGATGGATTTGTTAAGATTTGTTGCAAAGACGGTTAGAAGTCATCTACTTTAGTTTCTTTAGTTATTTCTCTCTCTTTTTCCTTTTTCCTTTTGCCCCTTTCTTTTCTCCTTCTTTCTGTTCTCTTTCCTTTTTTCTTCATTAGATTTGTATTTTACTTATAAAAAAAACTTTAGGAATTTTTTTAAAAGAGTATATCAAAAAAGCAAAAAGGCAAGTTGCATTTATGATAGCATCAGTCCTCCAAGCAGGAGACAGAGAAACATCCAGTGCAGTGTTTCTCAACCTTGGCCGCTTGAAGATGTGTGGACTTCAACTCCCAGAATTCCCCAGCCAGCATGGCTGGCTGGGGAATTCTGGGAGTTGAAGTCCACACATCTTCAAGCGGCCAAGGTTGAGAAACACTGATCCAGTGGAAGCAAGAGGGAGTCCCTGGCTTGCTCTCTCAGTTCCTACCACCTTCTAGTGTTCAGTGGGAGAAATGCTGCAGAAAATCAACGTGTCTGAAATTGCACCCAACAGCAGGTTGGCTTGGAAGATACACACTCACCTGGCACGTGGGGCCTTTTAGCGTTTACATGCATCTCACACTTTGCTTTGGCTTTTAACAGAATCATGATCTGTTCCTCCTTAGTTAACACGTCATCTCGATCCTCCTGTGGGAAAAACAGCGCATGAAATCCAGATTACAGAGCTCTTTCTTGTTACTTTATCAGTACTTTATAAATTGGCTGTGAGTCTTTTTTTGGGGTGGGGAGGGGGGGATATGCTAATATTTATTTATTTCAATCAGTTAAGTCCTGCTTTCCTGCCCAGAGACCCTGAAGTGGGATCAGAATTAGAAACACGAGGGGTCCCATAAAAACAGTTTTAAAAGTTTCCCTCTGCTTGACGTTGACTCCTGCTGACCTGCTATAATATGGAATTGGTTCAGTTAAAATCCCTATTCATTTTCTTGTAACATTTTGCCAAAGCATTTCCCATAACTTTTATGTGAAAAGTATTTGATGTGTAACCCAGGGCAATTTTAAGAAGAGGAAGAAGTGCTCGGAGATAATGTTTTTCTCTACAGTGATGATTTATTAGATATTTGTAATCTCACTTTGCAGAAGGTGAGGGGGACACTCTATATCTAGTGAAATAATTTAAGCTTCTAGTTAATTGAGTTCATGCAGAATGCTCAATTCTTAACATTGCATGCAAAACCGTAACAGGCATACCTGTTTAATGGCGATTCCGTCTGTCTACCTAACTCATGTCTTAGCATCCTACTTCCCTAAATCTCTCTCTCTCTCTCTCTCTCCATTCATCCATCCATCTCTCTTTCTCCCTCTCTCTCTCCATCCATATCTTTATCCATCCATCCATCCATCCATCCATCCATCCATCCATCCATCCACCCATCCATCTCTTCTATCCATTAATTTATCCATCCACTCATCAATCATTCATCTATATATCCTTTATCATCTATCCATCCATCCATCCATCCATCTTTATCTCTCTTTCTCCCTTTCTCCCTTTCTCCATCCATCATCCACCCACCCACCCACCCATCCATCCATCCATCCATCCATCCATCCATCCATTTATCCATCCACTCATCTATCATTTATCTATATATCCTTTATCGTCCATCCATCCATCCATCCATCCATCTTTATCTCTCTTTCTCCCTTTTTCTCTCCCCCTCTCTCTATCATCTCTACCTACCTACCTACCTACCTACCTCTTCTATCCATTAATTTATCCATCCACTCATCTATCATTCATCTATATATCCTTTATCATCCATCCATCCATCCATCTTTATCTCTCTCTCCCTTTCTCCATCCATCCATCCATTTATCCATCCACTCATCTATCATTTATCTATATATCCTTTATCATCCATCCATCCATCCATCCATCTTTATCTCTCTTTCTCCCTTTCTCTCTCCCCCCCTCTCTATCATCTCTACCTACCTACCTACCTACCTACCTACCTACCTACCTACCTACCTACCTCTCTCTTCTATCCATTAATTTATCCATCCACTCATCTATCATTTATCTATATATCCTTTATCATTATCCCTCCCTCCCTCCCTCCCTCCCTCTCTCTCTCTATTTTTCTACTACACTTCAATATAAAAACCACCCAGATGGCTTCAGAGACAGATAATAAAACTACAGTCACAGCCATAAATAAATTGGTAAAATAAAACAGCAAAAGTAGACAAGCAATTAGAATAAAATGATACTCCCTAAAGTGTCAGTGAAATTAGCCATTACATGAACAAGCTGTCCATTTCATGCTATGAAGTCGCGCCACTGAGTGCAATGAGTTTTTCTTCAATAAGTGGACAAAATTACAGTCTGTTTTAGGAAAAGGCGGCGAGAGTTACCCATTTAATGCCAGTCGAACATGCAGTTTTTCTCTGTTTTGTGAACTGGCAGGATTTCTCAAGAAGGCCGGTGCCATGATACCTGCATTGCAGAACTTTCTCTCCAACAGTTTTCTTTTTGGACCACTTAATCCAGGTTTTCTCAACCTTGGCAACTTTAAGATGGGTGGACTTCAACTCCCAGAATTCCCCAGGGAATTCTGGGAGTTGAGGTCCACGCATGTTGGCTGGGGAATTCTGGGAGTTGAAGTCCACCCATCTTAAAGTTGCCAAGGTTGAGAAACACTGACTTAAAGAGAGGCGATATGCCTGTGAGTTGGACTGCAGTCTGTGAGACATCATATTTCACAAATGGATAAAAAAATTAACACGGCTGCAGTTCTGAGCTTTGTGTAAGTGTCAAGTGATTCCTGCCCCCTTGTTTCTTCTCCTTCCCAGTTTAAACTTTAGCTCTCGTGCCCCATTGCTCAGGACCCAGCCCTTTGCTTAATATCTGAAAACCAACTGAAGCCTGCAAGCGGGAATTTATTTATTTTTATTGACTGAGTATTTATTTCCCACCCTTAATTAACAGACTCTGGGCAGTTCTAATCAATGAAGTGTGTAAATCAAACAGCCCATAATCTATACCACTCTTGAATCCATTCCCAACCATCTGAATTAACACAAGCTAAAATAAGACCAAGAGGTAAAAAGCAGGCAGCCCAAACAATACCACGGAACCCTGAACTATCGAGTGAAATAAAACTGTTGTCACCATCATTTTTAGTAAAAATAGTGTGTGTATGTGTGTGTCTTGCGAAAAGCTGTAATAACAGTGACAAAAGAAGGGTGAAAGCAATACCCAAAATCACAAGGGCTCCATATTTATGATCAGCCTGAATGAATCCACTGCAGGAAGAAGGTGTCTTCACAGAAGGTTATGGACCTTCAATGGTCCTCTCCTTGGGTCTCCCTGCTCCTTGTCCAGCATCTTTCCTACTGGGCTACCCTGGCTTTGGAGCTGGGGGGGGGGGGGACTGGACCAGAGCCCCCAAGGAGCTCCAATGGCTGGGGGGGGGACTAGAGCCAGGGTCTTCCTGCTTCTAGTCCAACACCTTCCCCATCACCCCACATCTCCTCTCAGATCCATAGGCAGATGGATTGTTTTATATCACATCCTTCAATGAAGGATGACCATATTTCATCGTAAGCTATTCCAAAGCAATGGAAGGCTTGCTTCTGACCTCCCTCCCCCCCACTTTTTGAGGGAGGGAAACCAAAATATCCCCTCTTGGCTAAAATGTCCAGGATGGGCATCTTTTTGGAGAAGACAACCCCAGAGAGATTGTCCCAAATTGACAATCCATCCGTTTTGAGTTCTTCCATGCTTTTAAAGAAATAATCAAGTTTTTTTTCTGTTCATCTTATGAAGAAATGGGCATATTCTTATTTATTTGTTCAATTGGTAGAACCACCCATCTCACATATGTGTTTCTAGGTGGCTCACACAGTTAAAACAGATTATTTTTCCGTCCATGCTGAAATGCACGATGCAAATAACTTTCTAAAAAAGGACTGGAAGCTTTATTTGTATGATTGACAACATTTTAGATGCTTTGTAGGGTGTCCAGGGGGAGAGGGTCAAAAAAGTCTGGCAGTTGCGACCACATGGTCATCTTGACATTTTTGACCCCTCCACACTGATGCTCCTGCTACTTTGCCTACTGAAAGGCCAAAGTAAACCTTAGAAAGCTATCTTTATCGGAATTCCCACCGATGGTCAACTAAAATTTTCGTGATTAACCAACAGCACGCGAGTAGGGCTGCTTTGGTTTCGCTGAATCGCTTCAGTAGAGATTCAGCAGGAAAAAGACTCAGGAGTTGATGGATTTTGTCTTCTGCTCACCAAAAAGCTGTTTCATGAACCTGCAAGCTAATTGTGCCTCCTTCAGTGTCTCCTAAAGGCCCTTCTCTTAAATGTTAGGTCATATGGCACCATATTTCCTTGCAACTGATTGCATTAATCAGATAAAGGGCAGAGAAACAACCGGCTCACATTTGACAGCTGCTAATGAATCCGTAAATTATGATAATAAGGGAGAAGACGACGCAGCTTTTATCTTCACTGGCTCAAGCTCGACGACATGGAGAAGAGAATTATCGGTCATGATGCGTGTTGAAAAAGAAAACCCTGATCTCTGCCTTGGGGTGGCTGTCAAGAATTCTTTTACGCAATTTCGGGGTGCCCAAGGACAGGGTGAAAACGTTTGACTTGGAATGACACCTGGCACGATTCTACATACGACTTGCCAGTCAACCCTTAAGAGCAGAAGGGAGGGAAAGGCAAGGTCTCCTAAGAGGGGTGCTCAGCTCCTGCTGACCCCATGGACAGGGGTCCATGGCATCTTCTTGGCAGCAACGTGGAAGCCCCTGATCTTTCTTGCTCCTTGTTATGGGGGCAGCAACCCTTCCCCAGGCTATTAAGCATCACCCTGAATCTATCTGTGTCTCGCCAAGGCCGATGCTTAGAAACCTGGCTGCAGAAGGATCTCCTTCTCCTATCTTCCCCTGAAGAATGCGGTTTAACCACACACAACAGTTCGCTCGGATTCAGCGCTTTACCCGGCTTTCGTGCCACCTCCCCGTTTGTGTTCCCAACAGGATGCAACCAAGAGAAACCACGCACCTGTGTGCCCCCAAAGGATGGAGATCTTTATGCCCTTTATCCATGCCATTAGCCAACCCCCCTTGGGGAGCTCCAAACGATGGCACCGAGGCCCTTTTCGTATTTGGATGGATAAATATAATCTGCGGGAAGAGTGTTTCTGAAAGCATTCCTCTTCTCTGCCCTCACAGAAAGACCACGAGGTTAGAAATGCGAGGGGCCCCATCCTTTGCGATGTCCCACCAGCTACCCAACATTCCGGCTTCCGTGTGGCACCACCCTGCCATCGCCAGCATCCCAGCGAAATCACCAAACGAACATCGCCCCTTGGGCCCTGGGGGGTTGGGGAGGCACAAGCACCCCCTCTCTCTCTGTGTCTCCGACCACAGCCCCACGCAGCCCTGTCTCCCGAACATCATCCCCGCCACTAGACCGAGATGAGGCTGCTGAATGAAAACAAGATGGGCAGGTCGTGCCTCCCCCCCGCCCCCCCCCCCCAAAGAGCACAATTCTGAATGCATCAGGAGCGGAGGGAGGCTTGAGGGTGACTCGTGCCAAGCTGAATAGTTTTGCACAAATAATCTCCAAATCTCTGCTTTTGTTCATTTTCAAAATGACATTCTCAGCTTTCTGATTTTTTTTACCCCCTCTGGCTCCTCGACCTTGCTGCTCTCCCCGCCGCATCGTTGCTGCAAATGTGAGGATTGGCGCCTCTGTTTTTTATATAACGGGAGCACCCGGCGGGTAGGAGGGAGAAAACGGGGGCAGCAAGGCAGAGCCTGTGAATATGAACTATACCGGCTTTTCTTCTCTCGCCTACGTCCCAGCCACCCAGAGCAACGGAGGGGGTAGCCTGGGGTCCGGGGCCTGGCCTTGCAATTTTGCTGACCCTCTGCCATTGCAAGGAAGGCCAGTTGTCCAAAGAGAGTAGGAATTGGCCCTCGTGGAGGAGACCCATTTCTTCTGTCCTTGTCACTGCTTCAAGGAAGTGGGTGAGAAAATGGAATTAAGGTCGAGTTCAGCCCCCTCCCCAAACAAAAAGTGTTTGCTTGCAGACGTTTCATGACCCAGCTAGGGAACATCATCAGTGCAAGGGAGTGTGGGGTTTGCTGCCTGTTTATCTACAGTGGCTTGCCCTGCCAGGGTGGGTGGGGGAGAGGTTTTCTCCTTGGTAGTTCCTTGATTAGGATGTTCTTTTCTCCTTGACTGTTTGTCTGGGGTTAATCCCTGCTTATCTGGGTGTGCTAGAGAGGATGCGTTCTGATCTTCTGGTTTCCTTCTTGCTGGCTGGGGAATTCTGGGAGTTGAAGTCCACCCATCTTACAGTTGCCAAGGTGGAGAAACAGTTTTTAGACCCTGCACTAGGTCCTTCTTTTCAACCCACCCCCTTCCCTGGAAGCTTTTCTTGCGTGACATTCAGGCCAAGTTATCCTCCAGTTCCTGGGTAAATCCTGCTACTGTTTTACTACTGTAACCCCAGTGTGTCCAGCTGGCTAACAAAGATGTATTTATTTTAACGTCTTTCCAGCCGTAACCTTACAGGAAATCAGTTGCTGCAGACCACAGAGGCTTGCTTTTTTTTTCTTCCCCCCTCTCATTACAAAAATAATATCTCTTCGTTTCTTTTTTTAACGTCGCAAACCCCAAAGGTCGAAGAGTACAGACTGGATTCCTCTCCAAGATTCCGATGCTTACGAAGAGAGAGGCAATTAAAATCGTGCAGGAAAATGTGTGTATTTGCTTATCGGGTGCGTTGCCAAATATCCTCCTACTCCCTTTTCTAAAACAATTCAGTTCTGGATAGGTCTTCATGGTTTAGAGCAGTGTTTCTCAAGCTTGTCAACTTTAAGATATGTGGACTTCAACTCCCAGAATTCCCCAGCCAGCACAGCTGGCTGGGGAATTCTGGGAGTTGAAGTCCACATATCTTAAAGTTGACAAGCTTGAGAAACACTGGCATAGAGGTAGGGATTCTTGCAGTGGCTGCCACTTTCCTCTTTAATTATTGAATTAATTTATAATTCAAAATTAATGAATTAATAAATTGATCGCCATGTGCACCCTCTTCCTTCTCCCTCCTGCATGACCCAGATTAGCGATCCTATGCTACCAGCAATCTCGTTACGCAATGCCCATCCAATAATTATGGTTTAATCGGAGGGGAAGTGAAGTCAACCACGATTGAGGATAAGGGATTGCAACACAAGGTTTGCTGGGAAAGAAACACCTAAAGGGAGGGCTTCGT
The DNA here is from genome assembly GCA_030867105.1 of Liasis olivaceus. Taxonomy (NCBI): domain Eukaryota; kingdom Metazoa; phylum Chordata; class Lepidosauria; order Squamata; family Pythonidae; genus Liasis; species Liasis olivaceus. The sequence continues at coordinate 2,582,337 of CM061351.1, forward strand.
CCCTTTACTGTAAACAGGGGGGAACCAACGGCTTTGGCTGAAATTGTAGGAAATTCAGTTATTCTTTCCCCTGTGGGTCTGACTGATTCATCCCACCCTTTTGCAGTTCGTCCATCCCTGGAAAAAAAATCTTATTTTGCATGTCTTTGGGTAGCTCTTAAAGATGATTTGGAAATGACATAATCGCTTACACGCAGTTGCAGTTTTTGCAAAGGGAGGACCACCTACAGGGTTTAACCGACCTGTTGGCTTCCTTCTTCGACTCGCACAGCGAAGCCCCGCGCAACAATTCTCCTGCGGGTCTTCCTCACCTTCTCCTGCAAACTGGGGAAAGGGCATTTGCCTTCTTTTAAACTGGAGGAATATTTTGGAGACATTCTTGGGGTTGGCATTGCACATTTTGAATCGTGAGGACCAGGGGGAGGTGGGAATGCTCTGTCTCTCACCGTGCAATCATTTCTCGGGGGCTTTGCACTCTCCCTGGCTTCCTGCCCTCCTGGGGTTTGCATCCTCTGGCCTGCATCAAATTGCAAGTGAGGCCCTTGTGGCGGAAGCAACACACAATAGCCAAAAATAAAACAAAAGAAGAAGAAGAAGAAGAAGAAGAAGAATACCCTAGCATAGAAAGCTAGCAGGTCAAGGATATTCCTTTCTGTCTACTCTTCTGCAAGCAGTGAATACATTTGTACAGGGAGGTTCCATCATTTGTACAGGGAGGTCCCTCATATTTGCACTCTTAATTAATACAGCCCAGACTAACTTTTGTTTTGCAGAAAAAACAAAACCTACAACCAGGGAAGACGTTTGAGGGAGAAAGAGAGAGAGAGAAAATGAAAAGGGAAGTTTATATACATACATACATACAGACAGACGGGTCTACCACACTAGGCAGGACCCAAGGGGCAGACTGTGCAGAGAGGCCTCAGAGACGGTCCAACACATAGTGGCAGGGTGTAAGACGCAGGCAGGAACAGCGTACACTGAACGGCACAACCAAATAGCTGGCATCGTGTACAGGAACATCTGCACAGCGTATGGGCTGGACCCTCCCAGGCCCAGATGGGAGATTCCACAGAAGGTCACGAAGAATAACAGGGCTAAGATCCTGTGGGACTTCCAGATCCAGATGGACAGGCAGGTACTGGCCAATCAACCAGACATCGTGGTAGTAGACAAGGACCAGAAGACAGCGGTAGTGACAGATGTAGCGGTGCCAAGGGACAGCAACATCAGGAAGGAGGAGGAGGAGGAGCTGGAGAAGGACCAGGGCCTGAAGGAGGACCTAGAGAGGATGTGGAAAGTCAAGGCCAAGGTGGTCCCAGTGGTGGCAGGAGCACTCGGGGCCGTGACTCCTAAGCTGGGAGAGGGGCTCCAACAGATCCCAGGAGCAGCATCCGAGCTCTCTGTGCAGAAGAGTGCAGGGCTAGGAGCAGCCCAGATCCTGCGCAGGACCCTCAACTCCCAGGCCTCTGGCAGAGGACCTGAGACCGAGGAAGACCCAGACCACCCAGAGGGGTGAGAGGGGATTTTTTTTTTTTAATAAAATGAAAGGGAAGTTTATATGTCGGGAAATGAAAAGGCGCTGACCGAGTGCATGTCTGTATGAGAGAGAGCCGGGGGAAGAAGGTGAAATGTAGCACCCTGATGGAGGGCAACTGCCTAGGCTGCGAGATGCTTCAGGACTGGCAACGGTTTGGGGGGACCACTTTGGAAAGTTGAGGCATTCTCACCGGCACACTCACAAAATGTCTGCCACGGTGGACCTGCCCAGCCAAAAGACATCCATGTACCAGAAAGAAAATGGTTCGGGTGCCACTGCCCTCCAGTTTCCCAAAAGGTTTCTTATCTCAGGTTGGGGGACTGACTAACCAACAAGGTCTGTCTGATTTGCCATTTTCCCACCATTTTCAGTTTTTAAGGACTTTTAGGAAGCCCAGAGGACCTCAGACGCATTTCTGGAAGTAGAAAGGATGATGGAAAAAGGGCCGTTATTTTGCAACATCCCAGCTTCAATTCAGCTGAATTTTCTTTTAGTACAGTGTTTCTCAACCTTGGCCACTTTAAGCCGTGTGGACTTCAACTCCCAGAATTCCCCAGCCAGCTGTGCTGGCTGGGGAATTCTGGGAGTTGAAGTCCACACGGCTTAAAGTGGTCAAGGTTGAGAAACACTGCTTTAGTGAAACACAGCTAGCAATCTATTAGAAAGTGAAGCAAAGAAGAGGCAAGTATATTGATAGCCATGTCAAATTACTCATCCCAGTTTAAATTCTTCTTCTTCACCATCATCATCATCATCATCAAGAAAGGAGAGCAGCAGAGACCTGGGACTTTCTAAGGTCCCAGGTTTCTTAAGATCCCGGAGCACCGTTTGCTGCCAGGCGTGACTTCAGTATAAAATAAGAGAGATTATATTCTGTCTAAATGAAGGTAATTATTCCCAAATGCCACTGATCCGCCTCTGTTAAGATATGCAAATGTTATGCACAGTTTTATCTCCCCTTCTTTTTCTTTTTTTTTGGGGGGGGCAACGAGGGTTGCATCTTGCTTTTTTCCCAGGTTCTTCAGGAGAAAGAAGAACATTTTCAAACCAAGACACTTGGCTATTTCTCCTGAATGCTGTTCCCTTCATTTCATCGCTAAAAAAGAACAGATCTGGCTTGTTGGGGTGGAGCTGGGCTCCATCCTACATCGTCCAGACCAGGGCGCCCACTATGGGTCAAAGAAGTCAAGATGGCAGCCGCAACCACACATTTAAACCATGCTCCTTTTTTACACCACACAATGAAAGCCGTGCTCCTTTTGTAAACAGCCCAGTTGTGGCTGTCATCTTGACACCCCCCCCCCCCCCGGGACACCCTTGTCCCAGACAGTCCCTTGTTGCTCTCATATTTTGGGAGTTTTATCCCCAACTCTACCCAAGGTTGGACTTTGAAGAAGCAAGATAGGAAGATCATTGATACTTTTGAACGTTGGTGTTCCTGAGAATACTGTGGACAGCCACAAAAACAAACCAATGAATCATCAACAAATCAACCCAGAGTTTTCATTCAAGGCTCATATGAGCAGGCTCAAATTATCCAACTTCGGACACATTAGGTGAAGACCCAGCTCTCTGGAGAAGGCTCTGATGCTGGGAAAGGAGAGAGAAGAAGAGGATGACCAGCAGCAAGGGGGAGGGACTGAGTTACAATGACGATGGGTGCACTGTTGGAAGACCTGAAGGGCCAGGTTGGGGATAGATCAGCCTGGAGAAGGTCTAGGTGGTCACTAAGAGTCAACACCAACTTGATGGAACATAATTAATCTATCAGTGAAAAAACCCTCCAGCTCCCTTGAGAAGTCCACAGAGCTGGGAAAGGTGGAAAGACAGAGAAGAAGAGGAGGACCAGCAACGAGGTGGAGGGGCTCAGTTACAGTGGTGATGGGGGCACCGTTGGAAGGCCTGAAGGACTAGGTTGAGGACAGACCCTCCTGGAGAAAATCTGTGATCATGTGGTCACTAAGAGTCAACAACAACTTGATGACACACAATCAGTCAATCAAGCCAATCACCCAAGGGACGCATCTTCCCACTGTTAATTTCCAAAATCACTAACCTGATATGGAAACATCTTTTCACGTTACTGGAAGAAAAGTTTCTTTCTAAAGTGATACAAGACCCCTCCTTTAAGGGACTATTACAGTCACCTTTATCCTTGTGTCAAACGAGTCCCATTTCATGTTTACAAGCCAGTTCTTCCCAAACCTGGTTTCACCAGATGTGTTGGGCTACTGATCTTAATTACGCCAGGGATTGTTACAATTCAAACATCTAGAGAGCACCAGGTTGGGGAAAGTCTGCTTGCCTGTTTCTGCAAGTTCTGTCCTCCCTCCTCCAGGCTATCTTTTGCTTATTGCAGAAGCTCCAAACAAACGGGCACAAAAAAACACAACTTTGCACAATATATGGCGGATTTTAAAAAACCAGGAAGATAACAGCAATATTTTCAGAATGGTGGAATTTGCAAAACCTTCTTGAGAGACATTCTTGGATGAGAAAAAATAAAATTAGGAGGAGTCTGGCAGCGCCTTTTCCAACTAACACATTTTATGAAAAGGCAGAAGCTTTCAGTAAGAATTGTTATCTGGAAAAGGTGTTCCCAAACTCCTTTTTTGCCATCCTAATGTGGCCTCCTCCTACATTGTCTACAATAAGAAGCACCAAATTCTTGGATGAGGTGGACATTAAAATCCATCCGCCATTCAGGCTGATGTTTAAGGAGGTATGTGTCCAATTCAGTCTCCTTCAACCTTTATTCCAGAGTTTCTCAACCTTGGCAACTTTAAGATGAGTGGACTTCAACTCCCAGAATACTCCAGCCAGGAAGTGTGGACTTCGATTTCCAGAATTCCCCAGCCAGCCATGCTGGCTGGAGAATTCTGGGAGTTGAAGTCCATGCATCTCCAAGCTGCCAAGGTTGAGCAGCACTGCTCTATTCTAACAAATGTATTCATTTAAATGATTTATATAGTCGCCCATCTCATGGCAGTGACTTGGCACACTTTGTGTTAGCTTTAGCCTGGTAGACACATAGAACACCATGGAAAAGCAAGGAGTGTATAAAAATAAATGAGAAACTAAATTCCGGGAGCATCCAGGTCAGTTCTGATTTGATTTGGGTCCCCCACTGAATTTGATTCACCCTTTCAACCTGTCTCTGCGAGTCCAACTGAGCCAGAAACGTGGCATTTATTCGATTCCACAATTTGATCCGAAGGGTGAATTCAGGTTAATTCAGTTGAATAAGTCAATTTGCCCACGGCTTGTTTGTCTCGGAGGTTGGATTAAATCATCTTGAACTGGGTCTCTGAATCACATCACTGCAATATACGATGTAATATTTAGTTCTACTGCTTGTTATTGTGACTACGCTTTCAGTCATTCAAAAAACAAAACAAAAGGAATTAAACAAATCAAAATTAACAACAGCCCTCATTTGAGCAGGGGTGGAGAGAGGTGGTGGGGTGGGGTGGGGTGGGGGGAAGCTATATAACAAAGGAAAATTTGGGCACGTATCCAAATCACACTTTGATTAATATGTCCTGAGAAATTTGAAAAAAAGCAAATCTGGAATCATTCAGGCAGGGCTCAAATCTACTTAAGTTGAGGCACATAATGCAAACATCTGCTCCTCCCTGGCTTTTAGCAACAAAGGTGTGATTAAATTTCATCCCATGTATCCCCACCTCTCCTTTTGTAACGTGACAAGGGGTTCTCCATGGCCTTTTATGGGGGTTACAAGCCTTATGGACTAGTTTTCTCAGGGACGTCTTGAGAGTCCCTCTTTGCTGTTTCCTTCTGTTTTGATATCCAAACATCTGGAGATGTTCTCCTCAAAGACAGTTGATTCTCTTGTTGGCATGGAGATGTAAACATCAGAGTCATTCAGATGAAAATGAGTTTGATTTTCTTTATCCTCTTTTTTGTTTTCTCAGTCATCTCCCTTTGTCCCACTGGAAGAATCGTGGGAAAAAAAACTTGAGCAGAACAAGTTATCCTTATGTTATAGGGAAAGGTTTGGCGATAAGGATGATGAATGACACTTTAAGGTGTCTTCAGGGATCAACCCCCCATTGAAAGATACAAGGCCTATGGCTGCACAGATGAAACTAGTAATTGCTGGAACTTTAGGAGCACAAATGGGACTGTTGTAGTTCTACTCTCTCTAGTATTTCTCAAAATACTATTCATTTTATTACTGGAAACGAAAGGGTCTCAGCTGCAATAAATTATCACATTTTGCCCATAAATTATTGTATTTGGAACATATTATGTGAAGACCCAGCTCTTTGGAGAAGTTCATAATGTTGGGAAAGGTGGAAGGAAAGAGAAGAAGAGGATGATCAGCAGAAGGTGGATGGGCTCAGTTATGGTGGCAATGGGGGCAATGTTGGAAGACCTGAAGGACCAGGTTGGGGACAGATCATCCTGGAGAAGGTCTATCTGTCTGGTTGCTAAGACTTGATAGCACATAATCAACCAACCAACCAACCAACCAACCAACCAACCAACCAACCAACCACTGCAATCTCAATGAGTAACACTTTGCAAAGGATGGTAGGCCAACTACTCCCGGGTGAAAGACATTGTAGAAACAGGCTTCCTGTTTCATTTCTTAGAGATTATGTTGCCAACAGTTTCATTAGGATGTAGAAACCCTTTTCTGGTAAATTTCTGACAAAAACATTTACCTAATCCCTGCTAACACTCATTTTTCAGTCATGGTTGACTTCCTTCCTGTCATGAGGTAGTCAACACGTTTAGTCAGAATATTGTTCTGCTCACAATGTGATTCCTGATTGGCTGGGATCAACGGAGGGGTTGATTGATGAGGACACTGAAAAAGCTGCAGCCATGGGAAGTGGTCACATTGAAATAGATCTACCCCATCACAAATACTTGGGTCAAAAGAGGAGCCCATCTCAGAACTACCACGTGATCCAACTATCCAGGGGTGTCCTCAGGGAGGGTTAAAAAGGTCAAGATGGTGGCCATGATGGTGCGATTCACATTAAAAACAGGCGGAGTTTCAACTGCACCATCGCAGCCATTCTTTTGATCTTTTTGACCACAACCCTGGTCTTTCTTAGCAGCTTCTGACATTCAGTTGGAGTGAGTAGCCCACTGCTCTAGCCTCAAGGTTTCGATTCCTCGGCCGATCAAATCCCCAAGAATTTGTTGACCGAGTCTTTGATCCACTTGGTCAACTGCCGTCCCAACTCACATTCCAACCGAGCTCCTCAGGATGATGCTGGGTACAGATGCTGGGAGATGCAGTCCAACAGCATCAAGCAGCCAAGTCCAGGGGTGCTGCATAACCCTATCTATTATAACCCACCCTGTAGGGTTTCCTCCTTGGTCAACGCAGAGATTTCTGCCGAAAGCTGTTATGGGGCAGTTAAAAACAAGTTTCCTTGGTTGAGCTTGTCCCCTGCTAACTCCACGTGTTTCTTCTTCTTTTTTCCTTGGCAATAATATGGAAGTGGTTTTTCATGGGCTTCTGAGAACTTTAAAAAAATTCCAATCTAACGCACAGCCCAGAGATCTCCTCGTGGTCTCCCATCCAAATACTAACTAGAACCCAAACGGCTTAGTTTCTGGGCCAAGGCAAGCTTGAATAAGGCTCTCTTGAACTGAACTCGTGTCCTGGAGATTTCACAAAGACTTCCACGCAGTTTTCTTGGCAAATGTATGGAAGTGCTTTCCCGTTCCCATCTTAGCATATTTTTTGACCTCTCAGCCTCCAGCCCTGGATTTCCTCCTGGTCTCCCTTCCAGGGACTAACCAGATCAGACCTTGCTTAGCAGGCTATCCGGGCAAAAATATCTGATATTTTCCTATGAGTATTCCTGGTGACAATACAGGAGCGGCTTGCCACTGCCTCCTTGTGCGATCATTATTTGTCTTCCCTGCCTGCCCTATAATTCTGGGATTTCCCTGTGGTCTCCCCTCCATGCACTAGCAAGCCTTAGCTTTTTGAGATCAGCCAAAATCAGTTAGGTGCAACACAGAAATAAAACAGAATACAATGAAGTGAAATAAAGCCAAAGCAATGAAACAAAATAAATCACGGTTGCCCGTTATAGTTTCCTATCTGAAAACTACCGGTTGCATCTTTTCAGCCATGCTGCGGACAACTATGCTTTCCCACTGTGCCTCTCTGAATCAGGGAACTCGTCCACGTCTTGCTTTTAAGTGGGCAAAGCGTGAACGGCCGTAGCCCAGATGGGCGCAGGGGGGACCTTCAGGGCCATGCACGGACAGGGCAGAAGCCGTGACAAGGCTGCACCTACGGCAGGGCGTTCCCTGCATGCCGAAGCAGGGTGCCCGGGCTCCCTACCGTCCCTTTGGAGAGGGTGTCCCGAGGGCCTCAGCGGCGAGGACTTCAAGGGGAATTTCAGAGGCACGACTCGGGGCTGGAATTCTTTCAAGGTGTCGCGCTATTTCCATTTTGGGGCTGGGGTCTAACAACCCGGGCTCGGCCGGCAGCACAGCTGTTGGAGCACAATAGCTTTCGGTCATCCTCCAAAGCTGGAACTGAACCCGTGACCTCGGTCACGGAGCATTCCCCGGGTTCTGGTCGTCTGGGCCGAGGCTGTCTCCGTCCTACCCTCCAGCCGGGTCCCTTGGGCCCTTTTTAATTGTCTGCAGCAGGCCTATTATAGCAGGGTCAGGAAGCCACGCTCAGCAGAGACAAAAGAGACCAGGACATGTGCTCCTCCAGCCAAGATCGCCGCCGACGGACCGGAGGGACCATCTGCTGGACTTCTGCTGACCTCCCTGCTCCTGCAGATGACACGGTTCATCTCTCTGCTCCGGAGGCCAACCAAGGGACGGGGCTGCTCCAAAATGTGTGTCTTCTGTCCCGGAGAGAACTGCTGGCCTGAGAATATGCAGAAGATCCTCCAGGGCTGGGGTCATCCCTCAACGTGTTACGCCCAATCTCTTGTCCACCTTCTCCTTGCGTTTCTCAAGCTTTGCTCCACATGGTCCAGTGCGGTGGCTCGTGGATAAAGGGCACCGAGTCTCCAGCAATATTAAGGATAATTTGGCAATGGGTTAAAGGAAGGTGGATGTCAACTGAAATAACTCCAGATGTTCATTGCGATTTAAGAGTAAATTCTAAGATCCAGAGAGGTGGTGAGTTGTCCTCTGGAAGTCTTCTAGCAAAGGTTAGTCAAGGATGCTTCAATTCAGATTCCTCAACTGTGCAGACCAGGGTTCCTCAACCCTGGCAGCTTGAAGACGTGTGGACTACAACTCCCAGAATTCCCCAGCCAGCGATGCTGGCTGGGGAATTCTGGGAGTTGTAGTCCACACGTCTTCAAGCTGCCAAGGTTGAGGAACACTGGCGCAGAGATTAGACTAGAAGGCCTCAAGGAACCCTCCCAATTCTGAGATCTAGACCTCACAATGCTTTCTTCAGATCGTGGCAGTCAGGAGATATGGCTGTCGTCTTGTAGGAACAAATTCCAAGTTACTCAACAAGGTAGATGCCACGAAATAAAAACGTAAGCCTCCAAGTCTGAGCTCTTCCGCAGTCGTTGCAGCGAAAACCAATGCAACGTTTCCAGGCGTCATACGGAATTTGCATATTGTTCAGATTCCCATTCATACATTTCAGCTTCTTCCTGAGAGGGAAGCAGTTTGGGGGCTGGTTGCAAAAGAGAGCCCGCTCTGTCGTGTCATTTGTTTTAATCCTCCAGCTGTCTATCCTGTTTTATTCTGGCATATTAGAGAGATGGATCTCTTGGGGAGAGGAAGAATTTTTTTCAGGCTCCTGAGCCACACGATGGCAACACCAGAAAAAAAAAATCCACATAATTAATGCATTTGTATAACTTTCTGATAAGGAACATTGGTTGGCATTTTGCTTTTCTATCAAGCAATTCCCAAAATAATTTAAAAATCCAGTTTTTAAATGGACCACTGTTCAATTATCTACTCACGGTGGATCCTCCTCATTCTGATACAGGATGGAGATATCAGTTAAGCTCGGTTTCACTCGGTTTCTCTTTTCCAAATTTAAAAACCGCATGACATTTTTTACACATTTTCAAGAGCATTTTGTGGGCATTTCTCCTAATATGTATACTATGGAGTTTGGTTCTGTTGTGAATGGCTTTTTTGCACATTTACTCTAACAAAATGAATTTAAGTGTGCATTTTCTATGTATCCTTTTGCTTAATTTTATGTGCACTTTTTAACGCACACATTCTTTGCGTGCGTTTTTTAAAAGTCATTGCAAAATTCACTGCAGATTTTGGACCACGGGTTTGACCAGTTAGGTGCAAAGGATGTACATTTGGAATCAAATCCTAACAAAATGAATTTCTTTCCCATCCCTGGCTGATTCCTCCATCCCCAGCTACACACAGAGTCCACCCACGGGAGACAGCAATCAAACACAGATTTTCAGAGAAAAGCGATCTCTGGCCATTAGAGGAATGGATCCTCCAACTTCAGGGGCAGGATATCTTTCTCAGTGAGAGTTCTACTGAAAACCATAGGACTGGGCTACTCCATCAGGCCTTGTTTGGGGGGGTCTCCAAAAAGCTGCTTTCAGATGGTAGTGTGAAGGAAAATGAAGGAGGATCAAATCCCCCCCCAATCAACCTGATCCCGGCCATCAATTAAAAAAGCTGCAGGGATTTTGAAGCAAATTGGGTTACCTCACCCTGCCAGAAAGAAAACTTTTAAGAAAGTTCATCAGTTTCTTTTACTCCCTTTGGTGTCTCAGTTTCATCTTCTCCCTTTGCCTACATTTTATAAATCTGCACACAGAGATGTTCTGATGCACTATTTTTGGAACCGGTCTCTGCTTTTCTTTCTCGACTTAAATTAAATGAAATTAAATTGGTTTCTAATCAATAATCATGAAAGACGATCAGGATAAAAACGGGCCCTGGAGTACAATGCAGGACATTTTGTTTACATTTTAATTTTAATTTTAACTTTAATTTAATGTACATTTACGTTTACACCTTCCCTCTTTTAGAATGGGCTTGGGGTATTTTGGTGACAGAAGGAATGGGACGCCGGCCTCAAAAAACATGATGAAATCTGAGCTTGCAAACTCTCTCTAATTTCCAAGATGGATCTTAGGCATTTTTGCTGGATTCCCACTTTTTAAAAAAGGACACTTGGGCTCTCATTAATCAAAGACAAAGATCTTATGCAGGCGTTGTGAATACACCCTCTCACTACCAATCCTAGCAATTAAATTTCTCTCTCCGTCCCTGGGAATAAATATTCCTATTCAGTTGTTCCTAAGCTGAAGATGACATTCTGCTTGGATGGGGAAGAATCTCGTATTGCATGGCATGGTACGAGAAACACTCAGGAGGGGGCAAAATTATTCTCTGGAGGGGGTGCAACTTGGAGACCCTTGCAAAAAGTGGGGGGGGGGGAGGAGAGGCTTGGATTTCCAGATGGATTTGGGAAGGATTTAAGCTTTTGGATTGCAGATAGGAGAAGCTGCACGTGATCGGCAGGAGGGAGATGGTCTGAATGTCTGTCTGTCCTAGGTGGAGGCTAACAGGACGGAGAACTAGAACTGAACAGGGATTAAAATAATCCAGTTCTGCACTTGGGTAGGAAAAACCAATAAAATCTTTTAGCTAGGGCAGTGTTTCTCAACCTTGGCAGGTTGGAGATGGGTGGACGTCAACTCTGGCTGGGGGATTCTGGGAGTTGACATCCACCCATCTCCAACCTGCCAAGGTTGAGAAACACCGACCATGGTCAGTTGGAAAGTTGGAAAGGAGGACCGATGGGGGGGAGAGGAGGACACAGCAACTTTTGATCTTTCTTGACCCTTGTGACAAAAATTGCAGCAAAAAAAACCCCCTTTAGGTCCTATGGAATTACTTTTTTTTCAGCATCAGAAAAACTGGTTTTTCAACTGCAACATTTTTCCAAGAAATCTTCCTTTTCAAGAACAGATGCTGGCGGTAAGGTAAAATCAGCGACGATACGCGTTTCAGATTTCACCCTAGACACGTAGGACGAGTCGTGGGATCTCCAGACGCCAGAGATCGCCGATTAGAAGGGCGGGATTGACGCCGATGGCTGGAATCAGGTAATCCATTAAGTAACGTCAATCTAGGCTGTCGATGGACGAGGGAAAGAAAGAAGCGATTGACAAGGTCACAATGCCCAAACGTTTCAACGACCGCTGTTGTGAAAGCAATCCAAAATTTAAAAAATAACAAGACACTCAAAACGCCAGTCCATATTTGATGTGAAGGCTATGCCTGGTGGACGGAGGACATGAGGATAAAGAGGGGGTCATCTCGTTTGCTGGATGTCAGGAAACCCTCCTGCTACCACCACGATAGACTGATGTCTTCTAGACTGTTGGCCACCACGACGTTCTCCAGATCTGCTGGTATTGCTGGGTGACAACCTTGACTGATTCTTACTGATCAAAATGCCATTCCAACCTTGTGGATTTTTAAGCTCCCCTGATCATTCCAAAGAGTATTATTCTGACAGCTAAACTAACCAATGGGGTCTCCCAGTTTGCTGACAGAGGTGGTTCTTTTTCCTTCTCCCTGTGAGCAGTTTACAAGGAATGGGCGGCATGAACGAAATCTTTGTATCTCTGATCCTTGGTCAGCCGTGGGACAGGGAAGAGCAAACTTAGTGTCCTGTCTATTCCTTGACTCCAGGAATGCTAAAACGGAACATTTGCTTTTTCAAAGAAGAACTGTTCCTTGAAATCACGGGATTGCTCCTCCTATCTGAATGCCTGTCAGGCCTAGCCCAGGGAACTCCAGGAGACCATGCAGATTCAGTCCAGCAAAGTTTATTAGCTACAACCTCTATCAAGAATCTTCCCAGACTGGAACTAGTTCCCAGGGTCAGTCAGTAAACACAGCATGAATTCCTCAGGGGGGTGCCAGCCTCATCCTCTTATCTCTTCCCCGCGCTTCAGGAGACGAAAGAGGATGCTTCACTCCCTGAGTCTGGCCTGCATCATTCCATTCCATCACAATGTCCTTCTCAAAGGATACTAAATTGGTGTTTCTCAACCTTGGTGGTTGAGACTTCAACTCCCAGAGTTCCCCAGCCAGCATGCTTTAAGATGCGTGGACTTCAACTCCCAGAATCCCCCAGCCAGCATGCTTCAAGATGGGTGGATTTTAGCTCTCAGAATTCCCCAGTCATGATTCTTTGAGATGCATAGACTTCAACTCCCAGAATCCCCCAGTCATGAGGAATTCTGGGAGTTGAAGTCCGCCCATCCTAACGCCACCAAGGTTGAGGAACATGGAGTGAATTATAGCATTGGGAGGGGAGGAAGTGGCTTCAGAAAGGCAGGCCAGGATCTCAGCATCTCCAAGCCAAACACCAGGAACTCTTTAATTCCAGGGCCCCAACAGGAAAGCTGCTGCCCTTCCCTGCCTCTCCCGGCCGTGGAGAGCCGCTGAAACCACAGAAGCAGATTCCCTCTGGAAAGGAACAAAGTCCTGGCGAAATTGTTTCCAGGTGGCAGGGCTTCTGAGCGCTGGAGAGAAGAGGAGGAGAGGATGCTCGGCCGGTTCCTATTTTCACACACACTCACAACTCCCCAACAAAAACACCCCCTGCGCCAATGGCCACCTTTCTCCCCCTCCCTCCACACACACATCCAATTTAATTCACGAAAGACACTGCAGACTACAGCAACCAGAAAAATCTGCAGTAGCTGCACATGCTCTCAAGCACACTGGACACAAAATCCTATTTGAAAACACAGAGATACTGGACAACACCAACAGCCACCATGCCAGGCTATACTGGGAAGCCATTGAAATTCACAAACGCCGGCACAGTTTCAATAAAAAAGAAGAAAGCCTAAAAATCAACAAAACCTGGCTACCAATCCTGAAAAATACACCCTGCAAAAGGTCAACGAACTCAGCTCAACCACCAGGACACGTGAACAATTCACACAATGAACATGCTGATAACCCTTAGCAGCCACTCGTTAACAACTCAACACAAAAAACCCCGCCTAAGCCCCAGGAAGATACACACATACTCTGCTCACCAAACCAAGCAGCCACTCGTTAACCCACAAACCCCGCCATCCCCCAGGCGCCCTCGCTGATCTCTATAAATACCCACAAAAGGGTCACATCATCCTGGGCACAGAGAGAACCGCTCCTGTCTGTGCTCCTGTCCTCTGAAGATGCCGGTCACAGATGCTGGTGAAATGTTAGGAACCAAAACTTCCAGAACACGGCCACACAGCCCGGAAGACCTACATCAGCCATCATATTCCAGCCGTGAAAGCCTTCGACGATACACCAATTTAATTCATTTAAAAAATACAGCTGCCATGGCAGGTATTGGGGGAACCCTCTTAAAACGGTGCCTATTTCGCACAAGCTTCTTTTTTCATATTTAATTAAACTGATGGGGCAAAAGGATGAAAGGCACTTAGGGTTGGAAATGTCAGCAACGAAGCAAAGCAGCCCGCATGAGGCTGGAGAATCCAAAGCTGTGAATTTATCCCCTTTCCAACTGTCTATACTGGAAGAACAGGTGTCCCCCGTAACCTCCACCCCCACAGACATCTGCAGCTGGGGTGTGTGTGTCAAAATCTACAAAGTGGGGGCTGTGGCCTTGCAACCAAAGGTCTGCCCCTTTCATGCATATATGTGACCTCAGTCCCCATCTTGAAGATTTTGACCCGCTGCCATGGGCACTTGCTGAACAGTGACTTCAGACAAAGCCAAGGTTTCTAGCTTCCAATCATGTGGACTTCAACTCCCAGAGTTCCCTTGCTGACATGGCCCTTGCTGAGATTTCTGGGAGTTGAAGTTCACGCAGCTGGAAATAGCCTGAGGTGGTAAACCCTGAATTCAAGAAAGGGGTCCTAGGGAGGAGTCGAAGGCAATCTTCTCCATATCTGATCTCTAACCAAGAATAGCCTTGAAAGAATGAGAATTTTTTCATGCTAATTTCTGCATTAGACATCTAAGTCATGGGGGGATAAAAGCCAGTTTATCCGATGGCTTTTGGCTGGCTGGGGAATTCTGGGAGTTGAAGTCCACACGTCTTCAAGTGGCCAAGGTTGAGAAACACTGCCTTAGCATGCCACCATGTTCAGAAACCATTCTTCAGGGACACAGCAGCCAAACAGTTAAAGAGAAACTTGCTAAGAGTTAAGATTTCTGCCAGACAGACATGAGATCCTGTCAAAGGCTAGACGGAACCCACCTCCCGCATCGCATTTCAGCGCATGTCAAATACAGGTATCGACAGCTCAACAATTAGAGTACATTTGCCACAAACGCGTGAGAAAAAGAGGTTTTGGCAGCTCTACGTCCTGTAACATCTGTACATTAAATTAAATTGGATCTCTCTCTCGTGTTGTCCCAGAACTGCCCATTCCAGAGGGAATTAAGGAAGCAAATTTGATCGCATAGGCACATCTGGCTTGTTCACCTTGGACACATCTCTAAGGACATGTTATGTTCCATGAGGCCAAATGTTCTGGCCATGTGCCCTGTTGTTGTCTGAGCTTGTCACGGAGCTCTTGCTGTGGTTTTTTTTCAAAAGCCAGTATCCTGGATTTTGGGGAGAAGGTGCTGATCGTGCGCAAACACCTTTGTTCCACATTTTTAGAAGCTGGGACCAAGGTTCAGATGGTTTCTAGGAATTTAGGCGAGCAGAATTAGAGCTGGTCCAAACGAGCTTTGTAAAGCAAACGGTTCCTTCTGCCCTAGACTGAAAATCTCACTCCCCTGCTCAGAGGGGGAGGGAGTTTGGTTCTCCCCCCTCCCACCCATCCATGAGCTCTGGCTAAGCGCATGAATGCGTTCATCCAATGAATGTTGCTGCGATATTTTTCCCTTTGGGATAACAGGGGTTTAGTGGTCACCTATCTTCATGTGCTGAGATGGACGTCTGAGGGCATCTCCTGGTAGACGTTGATGGCTCCTTCATAGTTTCTCCTAGAGACACTACCAACATTGGGATGGGCAACACCGGGCACCTTTTAGCATGTTTAGCTTAGGGTCAGGGCTGGTGGAAAATTGGGCATCTCAGCTGTGACTCCATTTCTGGGTGACCAGAAATGGAGGAGAGGCTGGCCAGACTTCCAAGTCACAGTCAACCGGTTTGAGTTGAGGCACGAACCCTCCTTATTTGGAGTAGGGGGGCTTCGGTTTACCCAGTAAATGGTGGAGGGATGGGGAAATTCTTCCTTGCCAGGGCAGTTAAGAAGAGGGTGATCCAGCCATGTCATTCCTAGAACGAGGACATCTTTCTATGTTTCATAGAAGCTGGTGGCCATCAAGTGTCTGAGCTCCCCAACTTCTTAGTTTAGGTCCTAGCAAATCCTTCAATTCAGTTAATACAAGCTGGGATATTTTCATGCAATATTTACACACGTATCCCGATTGCTTGCAATCTCAAATTATATCACATTGTGCAGTGTTTCCCAATGACAGCAACATGAAGATGTGTGGACTTCAACTCCCAGAATTTCCCTGCTAGCATACGTGGACTTCAACACCCAGAATTCCCATCCAGCATGTGTGAACTTCAACTCCCAGAATTCCTCTGGGAGAAATTGCAGAAATCAAGATAAGATTTAGTGCAGTGTTTCTCAAACTTGGCAATTCTGGGAGCTGAAGGCCACCTGCCTTAAAGTTGCCAAGTTTGAGAAACACTGCACTAAATCTAATCTTGATTTCTGCAATTTTCCAAGCGCAAAAAATCTCTGCGCTTCTGATTAGCTTTCTGGGTTAGCCTACTTCGAATGCTCTCGGATCCCCCCATTTCATGCAACGTCCCTCTTTAAAGTCCGCGGATAACCTTCTACCTATAGTCTAAAAACCCCAGGCATCGATATCCTTTTTCTCCCATCTCTATAGATCCCTGCAAATAAATCTGCAGCTTCACCTTCATTTCCTTCCACCTCTCTCAGGTCTGGTTCCAGCTGGGAGATACCCAGCCTCCTTTTTCCCAGTTCCCGTTTTGACATCTCCTTCCTAAAAATCAGTGCTGACTACATTGAAAAGGGGAAAACAAGTAGATGGCTATTATGCTGATCCGTGAAACCATCTCCAGTGCTTTTGCCCGCACATCGCTTGTCAATTTGCCAATTCTAATTCCTCCTTTCTCTGAACGTCAAGAAAGACGAAAGGACCCCTTATGGACTTTTTGCATAAAAACGAAAAAAAAAAAAATGACGTTGTGACTTACAGGTTTGATGATTCAGCAGGATAGATTATGGAAAGAAGAGAGTCAACTTTAGAGAGAGAACAAAATAAAACAAAATAAAACAAAATAAAACAAAATAAAATAAAATAAAATAAAATAAAATAAAATATCTCCATATCTTTCTTTATATTTTTTCCTACTTTTTTTATTATTGCACTTTTTGCTTTTTCTGTGATTTCTTTCTTTTTCCTTTTCTCTGTTCTATTTTAGTTTGTACTAGTTCTTACTATTGCTCTTAAAACTGTCAATAAAAATTATTAAAAAAAAAAATAAAAGGAGAAAGATGAAAGGAAGCACGTTTCACCGAATGTCTGTGGAAACGACAGCTATTGCCACCCACCTGGGCAGCTTTAAATTCAGGCTATTTGGGCAAATAAATCGTGAAGCCATGACTCAGGATAGTTACTTTTTCTCTCCGGCGTATGTGTGAATTTTACATCTAATAACTTAAAAAGCACAAGGGCAGTGAAGACAGGAGAAATCCATCCACGTACGTTTTCTCCCTTTCCCCCCCTCGCTCTTGCATCATGCGAACGCCTCGTGGCGCCACTGGGAATCTGCTCCGCTTTTACGAGCGCTTTTGCCAAGCTTTCTGCAAAGGCTCCCTTGTTTTCCATGCGCCATCCCTGGGCTCAGAACATTGTGATGAAACGCACCCTTTCGCAAGGTGACATTGCGAGGCTCCATCTGTAAACGTGGGGCCGGGCCGAGCCGAGCCAGCCGTTTGAGGACGCTGCCTCCTCCGGGACATCCCGCAGCCCCTCCATTTCGCAGAGGCTTTGCAAGCGCCCCTGGTGTCAGCCCTGGGAGGTAGGCCAGGTCAGGAAATACTAGACCTTCACTTCATTGATCTAGGCTGTAACAACAGAACCTGGAAAGCCTGGTTCTTTCTTCTCTTTCTCTGAGACCAAAGAAAGTCAAGGCTTGAGTTTCTTTCTTACCCTTTCCCGTATTCCTGGGCTACGCTGGTGTTTTTCTAACTGTTGTCACATACCTTCTCATCTCTGTGCTCCTCTGCACCTGGCCCACGGGAGTGATTTGACCCCACCTTTAACCCCATCCCTAACTCCAACCAAGGAGTAAAGCAGAATTGTTACTGTCGTTGTTATTACGATTCCTTTAGAGCAAAGCATGGCATCCTTTTTCCTTCTCCCAATTCACACCGCCAACACTTTAATCCAAGACAGCCAGGGAGGGTTTGACACTTTATCTCCCCAGCAATTTCCCCCAACACATCCAATTCTAAACGCTGCAGATCATAAAGCTGGAAGAGAAAGAAAGGAAGGAAGGAAGGAAGGAAGGAAGGAAGGGAGGGAGGGAGGGAGGGAGGGGAGGGGAGGAAGGGAGGAAGGAGAGAGAGAGAGAAAGGAAGGAAGGAAGGAAGGGAGGGGAAGGGAGGGGAGGGAGGAAGGAAGGAACAGAGGGAGGGAGGGAGGGAAGAGGGACGGAGGGAGGAAAGGGAGGGGAGGAAGGAAGGAG
Source organism: Liasis olivaceus (assembly GCA_030867105.1). NCBI lineage: Eukaryota > Metazoa > Chordata > Lepidosauria > Squamata > Pythonidae > Liasis > Liasis olivaceus. The sequence goes on from CM061351.1 coordinate 2,600,579, forward strand.
GGAAGGAAGGTGGGAAAGAAGGAAGGAAAGAAGGAGAGGAAGAGAAGAGAAGAGAAGAGAAGAGAAGAGAGAAGAGAAGAGCAGGTGACCCTTCAGCACGTGCCCAGCCCTGCCCTTTTCGCCACCGGAGCCGAATGCCAGCCCTGCCTTTGCCACCCTCGCTGTCGGCTGCGCGTTTCCCTGCCAGCCCTTCTCTCCCGGCGTGATGAGGGAGCCGCGCGGGCGGACCGGCGGGCCCCCTGGCGCCGGGGCGGGCGCCAGGGGGCCGGAGAGAGCCCGCTGGGCCCCTGCCCCCCGCGTGCCCCCTTTGGCCTTCCCGGGCCGTTTTCTCTAAAACAGCCGCGGGAGGCCCGCGTCGAGCGGGAGCCGCGTTCGGCCGGGCGGGCAAGACGCGAAACCCGGAGGCCGGGGCTGCGCGCGGGAGGAGGGCTGGCATAAACACCAAGAGGGGCTTTGGGTGGGGGGGGGCGGGAGGAGCATCCCCGGCAGAGAAGCCGGGCTCCGAAGATGCTTCCTCACGCCGGAGGCCAGCGACGGCAGAGCCGCTGGCCCCGCGGGGGACGTAGGAAAGCGCCTTTGCTGGGGAGCGTCCCGGCCCCTTCACCCGGGGGCCCACTCGGAGGGGCAGCCGAAACGCTCCTAGGAAGCATGATTGGGAAGGGGCCCCTGAGGTCAGCTAGTCCAGCCCCTGCTCAGCCCAGGACGCCACTCCAGCAACTGGTGGCCGTCAGGCCCCGCTGAAAACCTCCAGCACAGAGGAAGCCGCCCCTCTTCCCGTTGACCAGCTGTTCCCCTTAGAACAGTGTTGTCCAAACTTGGCCACTTTAAGATGAGTGGACTTCCAACTCCCAGAATTCCCCAGCCAGCATGAATTCCCCATGGCTGGCTGGGGAATTCTGGGAGTTGAAGTCCACTCATCTTAAAGTGGCTAAGTTTGGACAACACTGCCTTAGAAGGTCTAAAAGTTCTAAATTCTAGAAGTTCCTTCTCTCAATACACGAGTCTTTTTTTCTTTTTATTCCGGCCGGTTCGCTGTTGTCCGACTGGGCTTCAACAGAGGAACCGTCCATTTCCCTTCAGCACCCTCCATAATCATCTTACCTTCCTGTGCTGGGGGTAGAAATAAAAACAGGGAAGGAATGAATTGGCAGGGGTCCCAGAGGTCATCTAGCCCAACCCCTGCATCCTGCAGGAAGCCCCTCACCCTTCCAGACTGGTGGTCCTCCAGGCCGCCTCTGCTCGAAACCTTCCAAAAAGGGGGGATCCACCCCGTCCCTCTTCTTACGGTCAGGAATCTCCTCGAATTTCAAGCTGTGGGTCTCAGAGGGGTCTTCTGGATGCTCCCCCCTCAAAAACAGGGTCAGTGATCCAGCTAAGGGCGGTTCTCAGGCCAGTATAGGAGCAGTTGTCCCACTTACGGCCTCTGGCTACGTGTACCTGCAGGAGGTAAATCGGTTCCTCCGTTTTGGGCTGGACAGACAGATTTCTCTGATTTTTTTTCCTGGCAGCTTCCATTCGATTTCGTGAAAGCAAATTTGCATTCAGCATTTTGTGGGTTTGGTAGTGGAGGTTGTTTTAGGGAAGAGAATCTCACTTGTGAATTGGGGCATTCTTGTGCCAGGGCAGCAAAGGGGAAGCGCGAATGTTGCATCTGTCTTGGTGTCTTTTCTTTGCAATCCTTGGCCTGTTAACCCTGGAGGAAGACATGGGGGAGGGCAAGGGACACATTTAAGGGGCTTTTTCAGGGGTGATGCTACAGTCCCTGCTATGGCACAGTCCCACCCTAGAATACACACTGGAGAATTTCTCCTTCCGTTGGAGATACCTGGGGGAAATTCTTTCCCCAATTTCTCTGACCCCAAATTAAGTGGGGCCTTTTGAAAAGCTGCTTGTGCCTGGCTAATATTTTAAAATGCCATTAACCCCGAGACAAAAAAAAGGATAAACTTGGTGCTATAAGCCGTCAAGCTGGCTAAGGAGGAAGAGCCACGAGCTCTCTGGAATCACACCGAGCCGTCAGCTTTGCCCAGCCAGCAGAATGAAGAGGCAGTTTTCACTCGAGTCTTCTTCCGCTGCTAATGGCTAAAAATCTATCGTTAATGAATGTTGAATGTTGGAAAATCCGGGCTAAAGGGAATAAAAAATACCTTTGGGCAGCCAAGATGTCGCCAGTTCAGGAGAGAAAAGTGTATTTTTGCATATATATATATATATGTGTGTGTGTGTGTGTGTGCACGCACATGCGCGCGCAATGTGTGCATGAGTTGTACGGCAGTTACTTTCTGAAACAGAGCCTGTCTTTGCACAACCAGGAAGCTAGTTCTGATTTCATCCTTTTTAGAGGTTGGCACAATCCTCTGGACCATCAGCTAGCCAAATGCAAGGGTGTCCATGGGGTGCATGGGTCAAAAAAGTCAAGATGGCAGCCACAACTATGCCATCGAAGCTCAACTCTGGGTTTTTTTGTGCGTGTCACACATTGCAAGTCAAAAGGGGGGAAACTTTGATCATGCAGCCAGCATCAAAAGTCACCATAAAAAAATCCCGCCCAGGGACACAGCGAAACTTAGCAAGTTGCACCCATATGGCGTCTAGGTTTTCTCTAACTGGGCAAGCTGTATTGTGGGGACCCAGTAAGCCCCAAAGTTATGGAACAAGGGCTGAACACCTCCCGCTTCCCCTCCTTAAAAGCCTACAGTTTGTGGAAGACGAGAGCTTAGAATTGTTTCAGGGTAACCTAAACTGGATCCCGTGTCAGAAACCCACATCCTTGGCAGAATCTGCAGAGAAAATTAAAAAGAATATAGAATTGCACGGTTTCGGGCGGCCCTTTCTCTGGCAGCACTGGAGGAGAACGAGACAGATTTGGGATAGGCATGGAAGAAAATAATACCTGCCTCCGGAAGGATATTTATTCCGTCACTTTCTGGAAGGGTATTTATTCCACTGCTGTCTCTCCACAGTTGTATATCATGAAGATGCAAAAACTCTGCTGACAAGATGGGGACAGGGTCCCATCTAAACAGCCACTCCCCCTTGAACTGGTACAAGCCCTTGAGAAAAGGCCACCCTGTGTGGTTAAGCCCACTTGGGGTTGGGCTACCTGACCTCTAAAGATCCTTCCGGTTCTATGTTTTAATGATTTATTGCAGGTAGAAGATGTTGAGGTTCAATCCTGGCCTCTTTAGGGATGAAGCTGCAAGGTAGGGACAGAGGAGGATGCAGACCGTGGCCAACTGAATTGGCTTTGATGAACCATGGTAATTCCATGGGAAACAGCTTTGATCCATATTGGGTAAACAATAGAGGGGTCTGTGAACCCTTATGTTGGTCTGATGGCTAGGAAAGTTGCCCATGGCAATTGCTCCATGATTTTGCAATTCAGTTTCAGCCCAAGCTCCACTACGTTGACTTAAGGAGCAAGCAATGAGAAGACGACATTTTCTACCATCTCATTGCGTTGAGATGGATTCAGCTACGAGTTCTGCTCTGGGATTGGATGTTAGCCCTTCAAGTGAGACCAGGCTAGGAAACCAAAGTTATGCATGCTAATACTACTTTTACGATAAGGTTATAGTAGCAGAATCTTGCAAGTCTGAATGCGCTTCCCTGCTCCCTCCCTCCATCTTCATGAGAACTAGGGAGGGCCATGTGTCAAATGCTTTCTTGGGTTACAGTTCTGGTCTGGACTCAGGTTTCTTTTATCTGACCCTTTTCTGACCCATAGCTCTTCCTCCTGTTCCTCAAGGTCATTCCTTCTTCCCATTATATCCACAGGAAAAAGGAAGAGCAGAGAGATCTACTGGTGTTCAGAAAGAAATGGGGAACCTCCAATTCCACAGACAGCATTGGACCCCCTATCTCAGCCTGCATGGATGTTGGACATTGCAATCCAACCTCCTGAAGACCATAGTTCTCCCCCACTTGGTAGAACATAATGGACATATCTTGAATGGTGGACCTGCTTCTTTGATTTGAGACATGGCTCAAAAGTCATGCCATCTTCCAGTTTAGGCAGAACACAAGAAATGGTTGGTGCAAGGAAAGATCTTCTCTATCTCTGAACTCTGGGTTGCCCCAGGAAGATGGAGAGAAGGAGGCTCAACCACAACCCACAGAAGAACCTGGGTTCAAGTCCCCCTCAGCCATAGAAGCTCCCAGTCCCTCTTTCTCAGCCAGCCTACCTCACACAGTCATTACGATGGGTAAAAATAGAAGGAGGAAGCACTATCTACACGGCCTTGTTCTCCTGAACAAAAGGTGGGATGTAAATCGAATAAATAAATCAGTAGGGTGCCAGGACATCAGGGTTAGTCATGCCTACCAAACTGCAGTGTTTTCTTTTACTACTTGAGAAATTTAATGTGGGCTGATGTCATGCAACAGATGTTTTCTGGTACAGTCCAGCAGGGAAGATTAAAACACACATGCACGTATATTTATTTCCTACGTGTATGCGTGTACGTATAGGTATCACCCGCGTTCATTGAAAACATATTTTCCTCTTGCAATCAAGTGCATAATTTGAAGGTAACTTTTCTCCTAACCCTTCAGGGGAGCAACGGCCTCGTGCCAGGTGGACACAGATTCTCACGCGCGGCGTTCAGACGCTTCTCAACGCGCCCCCCACCCCCGTTCTCTCATTCCTGACGGATGAACTATTTGCTCACTTAGCAGAAAGCTGATGCTTTTCGTGTGTCCAAATGGGAGGGCGCATTCCTCCGGGTTGACACATGACCCGCCGAGTTGCCAGATGTGCTTCAAAGTCTTCGTGTGCATGCTACCAAATGGGTGGCAGAACTTCTCGGGGCCGGGACAGTTTGGGCAACATTTGCAACTCAGGAATGTGTAGGGTTGGCTGAGATTTCAACGGAGATGTCCCCAGAAAGTGTTGCTGGGGGCAAAGCTTCTCTGTTCCCAGGGCTGGGCCAGCTGGGTCCTCTGGAAGGCACTGCAAGGTGATCTTGGGGTCCTTAGGTTGTCTTCTCCTTACTGGGGGCAGACACCATGGAAGAACTGTCAGGATCTTGCACAGACCACTGAGGAAGTCCTCAAAGCAGAGGTGCCCTCAGGGGTTGGCTGAAAAAATCCACCATGGTGGGACTGAACCTCGGTCTGTTTTCTAGGCGCACCCTCTGCCTCAAAGCAACCCCACCCGGCCCTCCAGAGCCCATGGCTGCCAATGCGTCAAGAAGGGGTGTTTTCCTTGCACCAAACCCCTTCGACGAGTGCCCCTTCAAATGCTCTGCCCAGTTCTCATACAGCCATGTTGGATTTCGGCACTTTTAGCCTGCTGATTTGAACCATAAAGATCTATAAAGATACACCTGGTCCTTTTAGTCTAGCTCAGGGTTTTTCAGACTTGGCAACTTTAAGATGTATGGACTGTTGAGGTCCACACATGTTGGCTGGGGAATTCTGGGAGTTGAAGTCCACACATCTTAAAGTTGCCAAGGTCTAGCTGGTCTAGCTCAAATTCCAGTGACTTCATGGACACATCCACACAGCTTTCTTGGCAACAGTCTGGGAGGGGGTGGCCACTGTTTTCAGACGACCCAGTCCAGCTTAATTCCTCAGCCCCTCTGCATGACCTCAGTATATTGTGGAACAAACGTACGGGGAGACATTTAGCACAGGGCTGGTACTAGGTGTCAAGGAGTCCAGAGACAGCCTTGAGGAAGAAAAGCACCAGCTGTTCCAGAAACATCAGCTCAACCAGAAAGGCAGGAGAGGGTGAGAAAGGAACTCAAGATGGTCCTGCCTTGACTCTGTTTGCCATAAGAGGGAGGGACAGACGACTGTCAAGATTCTGTTATTATCCCCTATTACAACAAAGTTGAGCATCAATTGTTCTTATGGTGTCTGTTTCCTGACCTGGCCTAACTTGAAGGGCTGACATGTAGCCTTGCTTAGTGCCCCCAAAATAACATTTAGAATTTATTGGACTCCATTACGTTTGTATAGAAAAGGATTGTCAAAAACGACATCTTGCTGGAGATGTAAGAAGGACAAGGCTTCTTTAAAACACATGTTTCTACAATGCCCTATACTTACCAAGTTTGGGGAGAAAGTAGTGGACTATTATAAATACAACTGTGTGACAAAAGCTAAAACTTTCAGAGGATAATATTCTTTTGAACTATATCCCTAGTACATGGAATTCGACATCTGGACAGTGTAAATGGATTCTCCGTGCCCTTATTATGGCCAGAAGATTGATACTACAGCATTGGAGAGAGAAATGTATGGCCCCATTCACTCAAAGGATCGGAGACCTGATTGCCCTCGCCGCTTACGAGAGGATTGCCCAGAGACGCAGACTTTGTATGGACAAGCATTAATGAAATATGGGACTCATTTATGCAAAATACACTGAGTTAAAAAAAAACACACCATGATACTCCTATAAATGTATTAGAAATATCTACGTACTGTGTTTTTTCCCCCCTTTCTTCTTTAAGAAAGAAAGAAAGAAAGAAAGAAAGAAAGAAAGAAAGAAAGAAAGAAAGAAAGAAAAGAGAGAGAGAGAGAGAGAGAGAGAGAGAGAGAGAGAGAGAGAAAGAAAGAAAGAAAGAAAGAAAGAAAGAAAGAAAGAGAAAGAAAGAAAGAAAAAAAGAAAGAAAGAACAAGCAAGCAAGCAAGCAAGCAAGCAAGCCTCGCTTAGCACATCTGGGCAAGAGAGTGGGCACTGCCTACTTCCAAGGTGCCCATGGTTCCACTGTTTGTGGATCAATGTGCAAACCAGGGTTAGGTTTCCAGGGTAAACAAGGCGGCTCACTGCCTCTGCAGCGTCCTCCTGGCTGCGAGAACGTTTTACTGGATGCCTCCTCCTCATTTCTGGCTCCCCAGTCAGAACGATTCATCAGTAATTTCCCAATTATTTCATATCCTGTGCACTGTTTCAGGTAGCTTTGCAACGGCTCAGGAAGGGAAGCCCACGATGGTTTCGTACGTGCTGCCCAAACCAGCCATAGCTTAACAGGCTTTAGACCTGGGATTCCCACCCAGTTTGGACTCAGGGTGATGGCCCTTGTCCTTGTCTTGGAGCACCTAGAGCAGTGTTGTCCAAACTTGGCCGCTTTAAGATGAGTGGACTTCAACTCCCAGAATTCCCCAGCCAGCATGGCTGGCTGGGGAATTCTGGGAGTTGAAGTCCACTCATCTTAAAGTGGCCAAGTTTGGACAACACTGACCTAGAGATTACCAGATGCGGGCGTCCACTCACGGCTTCCATCTAACGGGCCTGGGTTGAATCTCCAGGTCAGAGCAGGCTTTGGACCCACCAGGGAGCAACGGCTGGCAAAATGGACAGAACCGGCTGCGATGGACAAACGGACTTCTTCGGTTGGACAAAAGGCGCCATCTACATTTATCAATGGCTGGAAACCCCTTCTGGACGTTTGGCGCAAACATGAAAAAAAACCCGAACTTGTGATTTACGGCTTTGAGGATTCGACCGGATCGATTATAGAAAGAAGAGAGTCCTGATGTAACTTGAGAGAGAGAGGTTAAAATGTAACCGAACTTATAACTGCTGTGAAAAATATCGGAAGCCACTTTGTTGTATCTTCTTCCTTCCTCTTCTATTTTTCTTAAACTTTTTTCCTTTCCTTTCGCTTTTTGCTTTCTCTCTGCTTTCTTTCTTTTTCTCTTTTCTTCTTTACTTTAGATTACCTCGCATTCGTTTTTATCTCCTTTTTTAAAAGGGTTAAAAAACAAATCGGTGCCAGCTTTGCCATCAAAAAAGGTGGGGCTTTCCTGGCACGGCTGTGGCCGCCATCTTGGCTTTTTTGGCCCCCTCCCTGGGGGCACCCCTGCTCCCCGGAACCTCTTTCTCAGCCCAGCCTACCTCGCAGGATTGTTGTTAGGGGGAAGAGTGGGAGCAGGGACTGTGCTCTGTATTTCCTGAAGGAGGGTGGGATATAACGTGCAAATAAGATCCAGTCTAAAAGCAGAGAAAATATCCCTGGAAATACATTTCCCTCCCTATGGCTGGTTAAGAACATTATTTTCCTAATGCCTGGGGCCGATCGGTGTATCCCTTGCTTCTCTCTCGCAGCTTAAATGGAACCAGAATGACATTTTTTGAAATTTTTCACTACTCAGACAGGGTGACCCAAAAACAACATTAAGCAAAAGCCTTTGGAAATTGTAAATAGCCACTGAGCACCATCTCCCCCCCCTTCTTCTTCCTCTTACAACTGTTATGAAAGATTTACACAGAAATAAAAGACAAACGTGAAATGCTATAAAGTAAAAGTAAGAAAACGAAAAAGAGAAAAAAGGTGTGAAAAGTAGGGTACGTAGAAGAAAAAAGAGAGAGAAAAGATCTATACAGAATCAGCTTCCGACCTTCTTTATGGCAGTTACTAACAAGGTTATTTGATAATATATTTACAGACTGGTGGGATCATTGGTAGGCAGTCAAAATCTGCCTAATTTTGCAGACAGTATAACAAAATTTAGCTATGTTCAAGGAAACTAAATCATTCTGATCAGATAGCAACAACTGGACGTAAAGAAGATCAGAATTCCCTGGATATTTTATCAGATGAGGAGTTATTAAATGGGTTTGTGAGTCCTTATGGAAAATATAAGGAGCAAGATGACCAGTGACAGCTTTTTAGTGAGCTCCTAATCCTTTTATTTACCTTTTAGATGTAGTTTTATTCAATATTAACTAGTTATCTTAGTAATTTTAGTCATGTTCTGTTCACTTCGTTCAATGTATTTTTAATATATTTCATGTATTTTCATGTACAGTATTCTTATTTGCAATTCTGGTCTGTGACCATAATAAAGATGATCGATTGATAACAAGATTATTATTCATGATGATTATCATAAGGTTGCATCGTTCTTCCCTCCTTCCCCATTCAACCCTTTTTAATCAGCAAATCCATAAACCGCCCATTCCTATTTTCCCCGTTGGCAGCAAAAGGTCCACCCGAGGTTTCCAGTCTTGAACAAAAGTTCTTATGTCGAGCACCGGCTTTACGCTGGTCGCTCGGGGCATCCGTGCCCAGCCGGGCACGGCCGGCGGCCTTTCCCACCGCTCGCCAGCCCTGCAGGACCCCAAGCCCTGCAAAGCAGCCTCCCCGCCAAGAACATTGGCGCATTTGACGTGCGGTGGCTGCGCTGGCTGTTCCCCGGCCCTTTCACAGGGAGCTTTCTCCGTCGGGCGGCAAACAGTTCCAGCAGTCAGGGAAGGCGTGTTTGTCCTGGCACCCGGACAGACAGGTCGTGAAGGCCTGGAGTCAGTCGAACGCCACCGTAAACTTTCCGCGCGGGGTCAGGTTTCGGAGGCATGCCGCTGGGGGATGTCCCCGGGTGCACATTTCTGGTCCTCCCCCCACCGTACTACAAATTGTATTTTTTCTTTTTTCTTTTTTTACGAGGGGGAGGAATCCAGCAAAGAGGCTGGCCGAAAGGCAGCTGTGTGGAGCGGTTGCTCCTCTCTGAGCGGCACAGATATCCGTGACTTTTCCTCCAGGGTTAACAATCGCGCTACTGTGCTACCAAGCGACCTGGGCCGTGTTCTTGCGTTGCGGAAAGCAGCGCATCTTATAGCTTCAGCAAAGAGCAAAGTGGGGGGGGGGGGCAGTCTGCAGGGTACGGGGAAAAAGGTTGAGAGAGCAGCCCCAAGCATGGTGACCCCAAATCCGCCGGCACGCATTAAAAACAGGCGATCCTTCCATTGCAGCATTGTGCCACTACTGACTTTTTAGACTGTATTGAAGGGTCAGGATCGGGGGGGGGGGGGGGGGTAACCCCAATGCAGGCTTATATGTGGAGTTGAGGCCATACCGACACCATTTTGAAGAGGAAGTAGAGCCATGCACATGTGAAGGCCATGGGGAGGAAATGGCATGTGAACACCCATGAGCTGTTAGGGGCACAGCACGAGGTCAAACACCTGTGGTTGGAATGGCTGGTAAGGATGTGGGTAAATGTGCTAAAACGCCTGCAAGGGGCCCACAACCTGGAAAACAGGAGGTGTGAAACTTAGCTATAAGCTCCAAATAGGTTGCACCCACATATGGTTGCACCCACATAATAATCTAGCAACATAGAGCGCACTCCAAGCTATCGCAGTCAGCCAGCAGCGGACCCCACAAAGAGCAAAATGCATAGTTGTGAAATTAGGTGCAAGTGTGCCCGCCTTCCAAGGTTGGAGTGATATTTGGCTTTAGCAACATATAATCTCAGGTTCCTAGCCCTCACTTGCTCTGGGGGTTGCTAGCGTGAAATATCTTTGCCTAACTCTCTTGGGCTGTGCAGAGGATGTGGTTGGGAGCAGAAGCAGGTGCTGAAGGCTCGTGCATGCTCCAGAAATGTACTTGGGAGTTGGGAGGGGGAATTGGAGAAGGATAAAAACTGTGACCAAGCTTTGCTCAGGGCTCTGGCCGCCTTTCAGGCTGGAGTCCTTTTGTTCTGGTACCTTAATAAAGGCACCCTTTATTTTGCACCTCGTGTTTGGATGTCTTTTGGCTTCGGCACCAAGCTCAGACCCGTTTTGTGGCGCAACAGTTTCCTGCGGAGAGCCCTGCAAAGTGAAGAAATTGATCTGGGCTGTAATGCTGGGAAAGGTGGAAGGAGAGAGAAGAAGAGGATGACCAGCAGCCAGGGGGAGGGACTCGGCTGCAGTGGCGATGGGGGCACCGTTGGGAGACCTGAAGGACCAGCTTGGGGATAGTTTGCCATGGAGGAAATCTTTCTATGTGGTCGATAGGTCCACACATCTTAAAGTTGCCAAGGCTGAGAAACACTGCAGTAGAAGGGGGCTGATTTTCTTGTCAAAGGATTGCAGGGCACGATGGAAGGAATCATGCACACCCATGCACACAAATACGCACACATATGCACAGACAATCGTGGAGATGTTCCCTGATCGGTGAGCTAAGACAGAAGGTGGCTGGTTAATAGATTTGCTCAGGTTCTCACGGCCAAGGAACAGCATCTGTCTTTCTACATTATTCTCAGGCTGCTTGAAAATTTCTGTTAAATTTCTCCAAGCAGAGTTTTTGAGTTATCTTTAGGTTGGAAGAGGGGTGGGGAATACTGCTGACAGTGTCTTCCATTAAACACCTTCTATCATTTCCTACCTTCCCTGACTGCTCAGATTTTGCTATCTGAAAAACTCTCCTGGGATGAGCTCTCTCTTGAGGTTGGTCCTGAGAATGGACTGGAAGTAAAGGAGTCCAGGGGTACCACAGGACCCTGGAGGGAAGGGGAGCCAGGGAGGGTGCGGGGCCCAGGAGGGTGGAGAGCCCTGGAGGGATGAGAAGCCAGGGAGGGTGCGGGGCCCAGGAGGGAAGGGAAGCCAGGGAGGGTGGAGAGCCTGGAGGGAAGGGGAGCCGGGGAGGGTGCGGGGCCCAGGAGGGAAGGGAAGCCAGGGAGGGTGGAGAGCCTGGAGGGAAGGGGAGCCGGGGAGGGTGCAGAGCCCTGGAGGGAGGGGAAGCCAGGGAGGGTGGAGAGCCTGGAGGGAAGGGGAGCCGGGGAGGGTGCGGGGCCCTGGAGGGAAGGGAAGCGAGGGAGGGTGGAGAGCCTGGAGGGAAGGGGAGCCGGGGAGGGTGCGGGGCCCTGGAGGGAAGGGAAGCCAGGGAGGGTGCGGGGCCCAGGAGGGAAGGGAAGCCAGGGAGGGTGGAGAGCCTGGAGGGAAGGGGAGCCGGGGAGGGTGCGGGGCCCTGGAGGGAAGGGAAGCGAGGGAGGGTGGAGAGCCTGGAGGGAAGGGGAGCCGGGGAGGGTGCGGGGCCCTGGAGGGAAGGGAAGCCAGGGAGGGTGCGGGGCCCAGGAGGGAAGGGAAGCCAGGGAGGGTGGAGAGCCTGGAGGGAAGGGGAGCCGGGGAGGGTGCGGGGCCCAGGAGGGAAGGGAAGCCAGGGAGGGTGGAGAGCCTGGAGGGAAGGGGAGCCGGGGAGGGTGCGGGGCCCTGGAGGGAAGGGAAGCGAGGGAGGGTGGAGATCCTGGAGGGAAGGGGAGCCGGGGAGGGTGCGGGGCCCTGGAGGGAAGGGAAGCCAGGGAGGGTGCAGAGCCCTGGAGGGAGGGGAAGCCAGGGAGGGTGCAAGGCCCAGGAGGGAAGGGAAGCCAGGGAGAGTGCAGAGCCCTGGAGGGATGGGGAGCAGAGAGGCCAACCAGGGCCTCTACAGAGCCGCCCACCAGAGGTTCAAGAAATTCACCAAGGGCCCTTTGAAATGCACTGGGGCTCATCAGGTCCCTGGGATGGATGAAAGAAAGAGTTCCCTCTTCCTTGTGGAAAGTCATGGCATCAGAAACCCGCAAGGAGATTGGAGAGTGATCTAACCATAATAAAAGACTGATGGAAATGGTCTCCATCAGCTCCACCAGCTCTGAAACCAAAAACCACTTTTGAAGGTTGCCCCAAAATTATCTGGGACAAGCTCATAGTTGTTACGGTGGCCCTGAACTCCTGAACGATGTCCCCATTCAGGAAAGGCAAATTGGTCTTCCAGAACCAAACCTGGAGAAACCCCAACCAAATCCATGATGAGGTCGAGCAGCTGAGACAGGGATGGAGCTGTGCAGTGGAGAGGATGGTACAACAGCAATACCCCCACGTCTAAGGCTTCTCACCCCCTTATCTGTGGGCCCCTGACCAACTGCAGGGTTTTATGAAGAACAACCCCAGTCCTGTCCTCTACTCTGGAGTTGGGGCTGATGAAGTGCTTGAAATCCATGTGGGCACATCTCTCCAAGGGGTACCCTCTTTGCCTATCCAGGTCTCTGCCCTCTTATCCAAGATCAAAGCATGAATGAGGAGAACATTATTACAAGCAGAACTGGGATTTTAGCATCAAACAGAGCCCAGGAACTCTGGCGCTCCACTAGGTATACCCAAGTAGAGACCGGAGGTCTAGAAGAGGGGATCAAGACAATGTACGGAATGGGGGGAAATCCTCTCAAGAGCAGCACATGAGAGAAGGACCTGGGTGTACTAGTGGATCACAAGCTCAACCTGTCCCAAGAATGTGACGCAGCTGCAAAGAAGACCGACGATATCTTGAGGAGCATCAAGAGAAGCATTGAGTCCAGATGGTGGGAAGTAATTGTCCCACTCTGCTCTGCCTTCATCAAGCCTCACTGGGAATATTGCACTCAGTTCTGCACACCCCAGTTTAAAAAGGACACTGATAAACTGGAGCAAGTTCAGAGAAGGGCTACCAAGATGGTGAAAGGACTGGAGACCAGGTCCTATAAGGAATGGTTCAAAGGCCTAGCTATGTTTAGCTAGCAGAAGAGAAGGCTGAGAGGGACACGATAGCTGTCTTCAAGCATCTGAAGGGCTGTCACGTTGCAGAGGGTTCAGACTTCTCCTCACTTGCTCCCAAGAGGAAGAGTAGAAGGAATGGGAGGAAACTTCAAGGCTGTAGATACAGATTCAACATCTGGAAGGACAATAAGAGCTACCAATTGGTGGAACAGGTGACCACATGGAGGAGTTTCTTTCCTTGCCCTGGAGGTTTTCAAACAGAGGCTAGAGAGTCATCTAGCGGGGACGGTGGAGTGATGGGCTTGATGACCTCTGATGTCCCTTCCAACTTTACGATTCTGGGATTTAAGCCCCTCTGTTGATAGACCTGTTGCTTGATGCTTTCTCCTTTAGAAACTGCTTTATGCCGGCAATACAAAAAAAAACTGACGTAAATAAATAAAATGAAATCTTCCCGTGGTTTCTACTTTCGTGCACTGTAAATAACACAGCTTACCCAGAAGGGAGCAGCATGATCTATGGTGGTTTGTGAAGAGACACCAGCATCAAATCCTCCTCGCTCTTTCCACCGTATTATTTTATCATGGGGGGGGGGGGGGGGTTGTGTAGCGCATGCTAATCTACCAATCTTTGGGGACGCTGAAGCCTGAGCAATACATGAATTATGGACCCGTGGAAGTATTGGATTGCAGCTCCCGGTTAAAAACGTGAGCCCAGAGATGCATTCTACTTTCCCCCGGCCATAAAAATGGGAATTCCTGCAATCGACGAGCTGAGAAAATAATAAAAACAGGTTGGGCCAGTTTTCTCAACCTTGGCGACTTTAAGATGTGTGGACTTCAACTCCCAGAACCCCCCAGCCAGCGATGCTGGGAGTTGAAGTCCACACATCTTAAGGTTGCCAAGGTTGAGAAACATGTTATAAACCAATGTCCTGCAGGAGAGTGCCTAGCAAAATGCCTATATTTATGAAAACGTGGAACAGTGTTTTTCATTCAGTCAAATACTTGCATCCACCCTCAGCCCCCCAAAAGGAATGCATTTGCCGAAATGTGTCCCAAAAGGCAGATGTATTTTCACACCACTTTTTTTTTTTTTTAATCTGACAGAGGAAATGAATGAATCAAGTTTACTATTGAAAAAATGACAAGGGGAGAAAACTGAATTCAGGCCGATTTAAGAGTAGCTGAAATCTCAGCTGATTTTGGTGGGTCTGTCTTAAATGCCACTGTCAGCATCTCTACCCTTGGTTTTAAATTTACTTTATTGCATTTGATTGCTTTGCATTCTGCCTTTAAAATTTTTGCATTCTGCCTTTTCAAATTTTGCATTCTGCATTTAAAAAATTTGCATTTTGCATTTAAAAATGGCATTTTGCATTTAAAAATGTTGCCTTTTAAAATATTGCATTTTGCATTTTAAAAGTTTGCCTTTTAAAATTTTGCATTTCGCCTTTAAAAATGGCATTTTGCATTTTAATTTCGCCTTTAAAATTTTGAATTTTGCATTTAAAATGTTGCTTTTTAAAATTTCACATTTTGCATTTAAAAATGGCATTTTGCATTTAAAAATCTTGCCTTTAAAATGTTGCATTTTGCATTTAAAAATTTTGCATTTGCATTCTGCATTCTGCATTTTGCACTGATATGCTGATGCCATCAGAGACTCAGCATTTTCCAAGGGGTCACAAATACTTTACGCTGGTTTGGCTGAGAAATGGGACACCCTCTGCTACACCAGACCAGATTTTCCAAAGACCTTCGGCGCTGATTCCCCAGCCACAAAACGCTCTAGCTCTTGGATCAATGCCACTTCAGTGCTGTCAGACCAACGGAAAGATTTACACCTGCTACCTCAAAGACTCTGCTGGGGAGGAATGCTTGGAATATTGTTCTCACCGTCCTGCCTGAACAGAGAGAGGGATAAATAGAGGGCGTAGGTCTATTAAATCAAATAAATCAAATAAATCAATAAATGCCACAGCCCTCCATCATTAGGGCCATTTGAATGACTCTCCTCCATCGCAACTAGAGGGCAGCCTTTTTAGTGAAGATTGGACCGGGGAACCGTCACCTTCCAATCCTTGGTTGGTCCAGTCTTCATGGTGTGAACCCTCAAACCTCGGGTCAGCCGGGTGCCATTCAGGTCAATCCACTGGGCTGGCTGATACTAGATTCCATTCCGCATGGGAGGACATGTGCCTCATTACGCCCCAAAGTCCATTGGAGTGGGAACTTCTCCAGATGTTTGAGCAAATACCAGAAGAGGTTATTTCATGGGGTGGGGACTGAGCAAGAAAAAGCCACATCAGAGAAGACCCCTATCTCCCCTCTCTGACGTTGGTGATTCGAAGACCAGAGTGGTAGATCTTTGGGACGGGGAAAACAGCAGCGTGGTTCAGCCACCTATCCCTGAGAGTGGAGCAAGGCTATTACGAGTGAGGGCAAACAAAGTCAGTTCTGAGGGAAACCGTTTTTTACTCTTTGCAATGGGCTCTTGGAGGACATCAGGGTAACTTTAAAAAAAGGGACGATGAAATGACAGAAAACTGGAGAGTGAACGGCAATAAAGTGGTGTGAAAAACCCTAATAAGAATTGAAGGCATCACTAGGGAAGGATGATTTTTTAAATCAATCTATCTATCTATCTATCTATCTATCTATCTATCTATCTATCTATCTATCTGCTAAACTCCTCCATTCTCTATCTGCATTAACCAGTGCTTTTTTTTGGGGGGGGGGTAGAAACTTCTCACAAAAATATGTACTAGATCACAGATTTCCAAAGGGGGTCCTCAACAAATGTCTAACCCAGTGTTTTTCAACCTTGGCAGCTTTCAGATGGGTGGACTTCAACTCCCAGAATTCCCCAGCCAGCAGGGTTAGGGTTAGGGTTAGGGTTAGGGTTAGGGTTAGGGTTAGGGTTAGGGTTAGGGCTGGCTGGGGAATTCTGGGAGTTGAAGTCCACCCATCTGAAAGCTGCCAAGGTTGAAAAACACTGTCCTGGATGGACAAAAGAAAGCTGGTCCTGGGAATTATGGCACAGCAGAACCCCAGAAATGGCCTTGTGCCTCCCCACCCCATCCCAGTGAGTCTTTGAGGGGCAGGTGGTCTTAAGCAATCTAATAAAATGTAATACAATAAAATAAAACAAAACCGGAGGTTGTCAGGAAGCTAGAGTCGGTCTGCTGTATTTTTTGGCCCATGCTTTGTTTGCTTGCTGATTCTTGCTATCATTTTATCGCTTCTCCCTCTGGAAAGTGCTGATTCAACCTCAGGGCGAAACGATACCATCCTTGGCGTCTCCAACCCTCGGCTCCTGGCCGGTCCTCCCCCTGCCTGCTGCCACCTAGACCTTGAGACAGGGCCCAGCGAGGGAGACAGGCGTGTTCCCAGCCTGCCAGACCGGCCGCCTCGGACTGAGTCAGACATTTTTCAATCGATAGGAGAAATTCAACCCTCCCCATTTGGGGAGCTCTCTGAGAGAAGGCACCATTTCCACCTGAAGACTCCGTCTCCATAAGGCTGGGCTCGAAGCCCCAAAGGATGAGGACGCAGAAGCCCAGGGGGGTTGGAAAGGACTGTAGAGGGCATCTAGACCACCTCCCTGGCTGTGTTTCTCAACCGTGGCAAGTTTAAGATGGGTGGACCCTAAACTTGTCGAGGTTGAGAAACACTGCATTAGAGCCTCTTTGACCGATGACCATCCAGCCTCTGTTGGAAGATGGCCAGTGAAGGACAATTCACCATTTCATGTGGCAGCCTGTTCCACAGGCCCACAGCTCAAGACGTTCTTCCCGATGGCTCGTTTCAACTTTCTTCCTGGCCGTTTTTAACCACTGGTTCTGGTCCTGCCCTCTGGGACTACGAAGAGTAAATCCAATCCCTCTTCAAGCTTTGCCGAGAAGATCCAAGCCCCCCAACCACGAGGAACTTCCAGGATTCTAGGCTTATGTGTGACAACCCTTAAGATAGGTGACACCTCCAATCGTACCTCCTTTTCGTTTTCGCTTCTGTCGGCACAAGAGAACCCAAACCCTGAATGGTTCTTGCTTCCTTGTCATTTTAATCCCTCGGTTCTGGTCCTGCTCTCTGGGTCAATTGGAATAAATCCATATCCTCTTCTTAAGGCCGTGCAAATCTCCCAAGATCCAATTTGCGCGTGCAATTGAATGCCTGAAGGTATTACATTCAGAGTGTCTAATTCACAGGGTGCATGACCAAATACGTCACTTTTTCAAATGGAGGTGAAGGTGATCTCCGGCATCTGATTCAGTGCAAAAGCTTTTGAGCGCACTTTTTTCAAGCGCAGCTTCCTATTCCGGCCCTCCTTCACATATTCAAGAGTGACTTTATTTTTTCCGTTTCCCCCAACCCGAGATGTTGCATGGGGCTGCAACCCCATGTCTCACAACACAGCAAACCCTTCCCTTCTCAGCATGCTTGCAGACTTCTGTGACATCACAGCAATTCCACCAATGGAATGAATGGAAACCTAGAAGGTCATTCCACAGGTTTTCAGACTAATCCAGTGTTTCTCAACCTTGGCAACTTTGAGATGTGTGGACTTCAACTCCCAGAAGTCCCCAGCCAGCCATGCTGGCTGGGGACTTCTGGGAGTTGAAGTCCACACATCTCAAAGTTGCCAAGGTTGAGAAACCCTGCACTAATTGATGACTGAAAAGATGATAGCAATGCACAACTAGGGAGGAAGAGTGAAATTTGGGAGGCCTGAACCACCCTAGTCTTTCCCAACTAAAACTAGCTTCTAGATTTTCCCAGCCCTTTGGGGTTTCTGGGGTTGATGGGAAAATTTTTCCCACGGGCTGGGTGGGCATCAGGACTATCATCCCCAAACAGCACGGCTGCCGATCGCAGCTGATTTTCACCCTTGACCTACCAAAGGAATCTCCAATTCTTGCACGGCTGACTGCATATTGATTGATTTCTTAACCCCTCTAAGACCACCTCCTCAAATGCTAACGTGGTGGGCTAGGCTGTACACGCTTCAAAATGTGGAAGAATGGCCAAACTGATTTCTTTGGTCAGAGAAAAGACAATATCTACATTTCTTGCTGACTGGAAACCTTGTATAGACTTTTTGCATGAAACCGAAAAAAATGGTTTTGATGATTAGAAAGAATAGATGACAGAAGAAAATAGTCACAGAACAAGAGATAAATTTATCATTGTACTTATAACTGCTCTAAAGAAGATCGGAAGCGACCTCTTTGTCTCTTTTGTCTTTCTGTACTTTTGCGCCTTTAACTCTTTCTCTGATTTCTTTTTTCTTTCTTTTTTCTGACTCTATATTAGTTTCTATTCGTTTTTAACTTCTTTCTTAAAATTTTTAATAAACTGATATCTAAAAAAAATGAGGAAGAAGTGCTTTGGACCGAGCCGGAACACAACACCTCTTGGCGATTCAGCAAAGCAACCCAGCTTTGGGCAGGCTTCTGATTTGGAAAAAAAGAGAATTTTTGCAAGCGGAGTTGCACGAGGGGATTCCTTGAAGCCAAATCAACTCCCTCCCCTTCCCCAGTTTTTCCAAAAAATCGGGCAGCTTTGATGAAAAGGAAAGAGGTGCTGTGATTCCTGAAGAACTTCCGAATCCTTTTCGAACCCTGCTCCACCCTGCCATGGGCCAGAATGAGGGATCCTGACCGCCCCCTGGCTTTGGGACACCACCCCCAGGATGCAAACTGGGAGGACTCCACGGAGCAACCCACCAGCAACCCGGAGGCAGGAACCTTTGGTCGAGCTGTGGTTTCTGCAACGAGATGAAAGCGCCAACTTCGGAGCACAAAAGGAACAAGGAAGGAACAGGAAGGGAAAAGCAGACACAAACAAACTTAATTGTGGCGAGTGGGGAAAGACCATGAAGAAAGAGACAAAGTCATGACTGGAAATGAGGCAGAGAGCATTCCAAGGAGTCCCATGATGGGAATAAGTGTGCTTATTCATGCGCCGCATCGTGTGATCAAAAGCATCGGAAACAGATAGGGAGATAAACAACGGAGCGAGACACTTCTTCAGACCTGCGGTCCCCATTGATCATTCTGAGCCAACGAAAGCCCCAGAAAAGCCGGGCTCTTCTCCGTTGCTGTCGGAAGCCTGTTTCTCTGAATCCAAGCTCACCCTTCTCTGAAAAAGGATTTCCCCCTTTCCAGAGGTTCTGAAGGTTTGCATTTCTTGGCACATCACAAGGGCCTGACAGATACCTCGGAGTGCACAAACGCCCCCAGAGTTTGGTGCTGGCTGGTTTGTTTTATAAACAAAGCCAACCAGCGTGTGATGCGCCAGTGCGGAAAAAGTAATTCAGTATCGGGTTGTGCTCCCTTGAGCTGAAATCACAGCATCTCGGTGCTGCTTGTCACTGGTAATCAGTTCCTCGCACCACCGTGTGGGAATTTAGGGCCTATTCCTCCACAGGGCCCACCTGAACTCAGTAACAGTCCTGCCACAACCTTTCCATAGAATTTAGACCTGGTCTTTGGTTTGGCCATTCCCAAACACTGATGGTGCTCTTCTTCATCCATGTTCTTGCAAACTTCCTTGTATGTTTCGTGCATGTCCTACTTGCACGTCACGCGATGGACGAACATGGATTGGAAGTACTACCTTGGAGGAGGTCTCAGGTGTGGTCATTGGCAACAAGCTGAACATGAGTCAGCAGCGTGAGACAGTTAGAAGGGCTAACACAGTTCTTGGTTGCATGAGAAGAAGCGCTGCAACGAAGACCTATGAAGATTTTATTCTCTTCTACTCTATACAGGTGAGGCCACACCTGGAGGGCTATGTAGATGCTGGACGCCCCATTTCCAGAAGGATCTGGACAGGTAAGAACAAGTTCAGAGGAGAGCAATGAAGATGATTTAGGGACTTCGGGACCTGGCCCATGAAGACAGCTAAAAGAATTAGGGTTATCAGTCTGGAGAAAAGACTTACAGGAGACATGACAGAGGTGCTCATGTACATAAAGGGAAGCTCCAGGGAAGATGGTCAAGAACTCTATTCCATGGACCCAAAGGCTAGGACCAGAAAGAATGGGTAGAAGTTCCAGCCACCTAGATTTCTTTTAAATATAAGGAAAAACCTCCTGAGGGTAAGATCTGTATAACAAGGAGCCTGCCTATGGAGGTTGTGAGTTCTCCATCTCTGGAGGTTCTTCAGAAGAAGCTAGACAGCCGCCTCCTGAGCACGGTTTTCCTGGAGGTTGGGTTAGATGTTCCTTGAGGTTCATGATGGACAGCCTGCTATTTTTTCTGATCTAAAGCAGAATTCATCCTTCTTTTAATTACAGCACATCGTCCAGGTCTTGAGGCAGCGAAGCATCAAAGACCTAATCTCCTCCATGCCTGATACCTGGAGGGGAGGTCCATCTTGCGCAATGCCCGTGAAAAAGGGGCGGGGCTTTGAGCACACAGCTGTGGACACCCTCTTGACTTTTCAACCCCCTCCCTGCAGACACCCCTGCTAGGTGGGATGGCTTTTTACTCCCCCAAAGAGCAGCTGCAGAAGCCCGAGTGATGTTCCGTGGGGATGAGACAGTTGGGCGATCGACAAAGCAAAAACAGAACCCCACATCACAACGCGCAAACACAGCGGAGCCTTTCAGCCGCAGCGGGTCGATATTTACAGTTCAAAAAGCTTTGTTAATCCCCAAACAGAAGGAGAAAAAGGGCCTTATGTTCTGTAAACAGAAGGTGCCTGCAAACGTGGTGCACAGAGGTCAGAGACCCACCGGCCTCTCTCGGACATTGGAGGCGACCCATTTCACGGTTCTGAGCGGCGGACGGAGACTTCAAGCTCTCCTCTTGCACCCTGTTCCTCCCTTCCTGTCCTGGGAAGGTAACGCCGACCTCAGCTGGGATCAAACGACAATTTGGAGAAAATTCGGATGAGCAGGAAGGAAAGGGAATCTGCCCCAAGGGGGAGAAGCATGATCTCTTGGCCCAAGACGTTGATGCCCCCCGCCCGGCAGGATGGTCCACAGGGTGTGGTCATAAAGGCAAGACAGCGGCCGTCACAGTGCCGTTGAAGCTTCGCAGCCACCATCTTGACTTTTATGACCACCCCCTCCCTCCCGGGCACCCCCAGTCCGTTCTCGGCTCTGGGATGAGGACAGACATTTGTTCTGCAGCTTTCCTACAGGTGACATTATGATTTTTCCCCTCGTTCTCTCTTTCATTCTACTGCATTCCTATTTTACTCAATTCCTGTTTTATCAAACGCTTTATAACGTTTTACTGCATTTTATTCAATTCTCCCCTTTCTCAGTTTCTACGCTTTAGAAGGTTTCATCTGACCATTATATTATCCTCGCTGTATATGGCCAATTTTTCTGAGTTTTTTATTTTTTTAATTGATTTGATTTGGCGAGGTCGGACGTTTGTGAAGCATCTCTCGGCATTTAGAAGTGGATGGGGACAGGATGAAGAAAATCAGCAATCAGGAGTTGCCTTTCAAGGGGGCTTTTGCAGAACACACTAAGCCAGACTAAAATGGGATGAGGAATTTGTGGTTCAGATTGTGAAACCCCGGCATATCGTGTGAACCGTACGCTTATTTATTGATTGACTAGATGGCTAACCTGCCTTTATTTTGTGCAGTTCAAGACAGTGTACATCATGCTCCTGGCTCCTGTCTTCCCCACAACAACAACCCTGTGAGGTGGGCCGGACTGAGAGAGAGGGACGGGCCCCAAGTCACCCAGCTGGCTTTCGTGCCTAAGGGAGGACTAGAACTCACAGCCTCCTGGCTTCTAGGCCAGCACCACCTCAATCACTGTCTTATAGTCTATGCTACATCTGCTATATCAGGGTTCCTCTCCCACCCTTAAAAATGAAACATTCAGACAAGCAAAAGCCCTGATCTCTCTGGGGCACAGGGACCCCTGGACTGACTTTTGAAATACATGAGACCGCGGAGTCTGAAACTGCTCTGCGTTGCACAGTCAGTCCAGGGAGTGCTGCAGGAGAGGCACGGGCCCTACAGGGAGCTCTCCAGGGCTGGGGTGGTGGGAGAGCATCCTTGCTGAGGTCAAGGCCTCACCCATCCTGTCCGTGTTCAAAGATAAATTATCATTTTTAAGTAATATTCTTGCTGTTGGTCGAACCTTTTTCGGGAAAGGCAAATACTAGCTAGACGTGGTTCTTGGACCTGCACCAAAGAAACTGGGTTCACGCTTACGGGGTGGCCTTCATTTACATCGCAAAGGCGAGCTTTGTGGTCAGAGGTCCCCAAATTCAACCCATAGCATCCAGGAACCCACGTCCCACAGGTCAGCGGAAGGGAAGTTCTCTGCCTGCCTCTGAATTTGGAGCCCTTTGGACATGCAGTGTTTCCCAGTCTGGAATCACGTTTTGTAGCCCAACCACATTTTATTTACTCCAACATCTGAATCAATGCAGAGGCTTCCGGCTCTGAGGAGGGGGTCAGACTAGATTAGTGTTTCTCAACCTTAGCAGCTTGAAGATGTGTGGATTTCAGCTCCCAGAATTCCCCAGCCAGTATGCTGGCTAGGGAACTCTGGGAATTGAAGTCCACCCATCTTAAAGCATGCTGGCTGGGGAATTCTGGGAGTTGAAGTCCACACATCTTCAAGCTGCCAAGGTTGAGAAACACTGTTGTAGACTGTAAGAGTTGCCCCAAAATATACTTGCACCCTTGATGCCTTCAACCTACTGTTATCCCCCTCCAATTTCTTCTGACTTTGCTCAGATCATCCACGCAGAGGCTTGCGTTGTCCACGCACTACTCAGCACATAAACCAAGTGTTCCTCATCCAAATCACAAGCTTGAAACCCATATGGCCACGGGGGCTACGATCCTGGTTTCATCCTGAGGTGCATGGAACCATTAGCCCCAATGTGCTTGGCTTAGCCAGATGTGCCAATCCACCCTTATGGGCAAACGATGGGTACAATGGCTTGTTCAACAAGCCAACAGGCTTGGCGTTACAGGTGAACACCGATGAAGGTTTAATGAAGTTATCCGACATTAATGTGACCCTCAGACCACCTTCCACCAAAACATTCACAGGTCCTTGCCTATACAGAGTATATGTTACTCCCATTCCTCTGGGTGTGTATGTGGGTCTGTGGGTGTGTTTTCCTCTCCTTCACCACCAATCCTTGTTTGTATCAAAGACCCAGTGGCCAGCGTTTTGCAGATTCACAATCCAGAGACTCAGTTTGTTCCTTTGGGGTCCGCTCAGGGACACCTATCTCCATTCCTCAGCCCATTTCATTTTCATAAACGCCCCCAACATTTTGGGGAACATCTTTTCTCTGACAATCTGCGTTTCTCAGCAGGGCAGAAGCCCAACCCTTTTGGCCACGGATGATGCAGAAATCTCTGAGAGGTTCAAAAGCGGTGAAATGCAAGAACCACCACACTTGGTGTGTTTGAAGCACGCTACAAGGTCTTGCACGGGGATTCAGTTAGCACTTCTCTCCTGCTTCGATTCTCGCAGTTTTCCTTCGCTGACATCGAGGAACACGGGTGGAGGCTTGCCAGAGACAGTATTAGTAAATGCAGCTGCTAAAACTGACTTCTAGCCAGAATAAAAGACAGCAAAGTCTTATCCACAAGTCTATTGCACGCAGATTATCTCCAGGTGGAGGCACGCAAGATTTAGTGACCTGCCTACAGAAAACTCATCTAGTGACTTATTTCATCCGCTCTTATTGGTAATGCTTTCCTACACTTGCTCATGTAAAATTTGCATCACCTTTTTTTTTTAATGCTCGACGGCTCTCTTCACACAACACCCTTAACCCAGGTTAGGTAGAGTTATAGGGCAAGAAGGAAAGATTTCAAGTTGTTCCTAAGAGAGAGGAAGGATAGTGTAATGATAATGGTGTTGGACTAGGAGCAGGGAGACCTGGGTTCAAATGTAGCCTCAGCCACGACTTGGGGGACTTTGGGCCAGGCCAGTTACCTCACAGGGTTGTTGTTGTAGGGGAAAAAGGGAGGAGGGAGCCCTCTGCATGCCATCTTGAGCTCTTGAATGAAAGGCGGGATGTAACTCAGTTAATTAATCAAATTAATAACAAGGAAGCAACAGTGTTTGGGTGTCCTTGGAGGTACATGTTCACTGGAGATCCGTTGGACAAAAGGTGTAACCTTCTGCCTTCTACCCGCAGTTAAAACCATCCCTTCCCTCCATGGATTCCAAAAATATAAGGAGAAATGGGGGAACATAAGAACATCCCTGCTGGATCAGGCAAGGTCCCTCTTAGGCACTGTTCTGTTTCTCCCTGTGTTCAACTGGATGCCTCTGAGATGCTGGGAAGCAGGACATGGAGACATCTCCTCTCCCACCAATGTTCCTCTGCACGTGGTACCAGGAAGCCTCCTGTCCCCAACCTGGAGGTCACCTGGAGCCTTCAAGATTCATAACCCTTAACAGACCTGTCTCCACAAATTTATTCAACTGCTTTTAAAGCCACCCAAAATGGAGACGATCACCTTGACTCAAGGCACTGAATTCTACAAGTTAATTATGCTCTGGGTGAAGAAATACTTGTTCTAAATCTCCTTCCAAGAAGCTCTGCTGGACCAGACCAATGGACACCTTAGTCCAGTATTTTGTTTCTCCTAAGGGCTAGCCAGATATCTTTGGGCTTCTCCTTAACAGGAGATAGACATCTACCCCTCTCCTGCCATGCTTCCCCTGAAACTGGGATTTGGAGCTAAGCGGCCCCCAGTCCAGAGGTAACATGGCATCTTCAAGACTCAAGAGCCCTCAACCAACTTCCAAGAATTTGCTCCGGTTTCAAATAAGCATTAATTCCTTGGCTGTACCACTGCCTCCTTCACGATCATTGCCCCAACTAAGTGTACGTGTGAAGTGATAGAAAAAAGATCTTGCCGATTTCTTTTAGGTTCTGCACTCAGATCCCCAGGTGTTGGCAAATCAAGACCAGAGGGGATCTGAAAACATGCCCAGAATAGGAAAGGCAAGCAGGAGACATCACCTGCCCTTTCTGCCCTGGCCGAGACAGTCAGAATAATGGTTTAAGCATTGCCCTGACTTCTATGGCGCTTCATTTCCTTTCCACTGTTAAACAAACCCCTCCAGTTCTCACCGACTGACTTATATGTATATTCCGCTCCTGTGAAAAAGATCCCCAAAGCTTGAAGGAGAGAAATGCACGTCCCAAAGTCCAAGAAATCAACTTGTTCCAGAGCCGGTCAAGATTCCAAAGCAAAATTCTGCCCTTCCTCCATTTTTTTTTCTTCCAAAAATAGAAAGAGTCAGAAAAGCCCTTCAGGGCCCCTGGAAAAGCCAGTCAGGGGGTGCCGGCTGACTGCAACGGAAAAGATAAAATAAAATATGAGGAAGGGGTGCTAATAGGAGGCCCGGTTTGGGAACCCTAAGGTGGAAAAGTGCAGCTGTGGACATTACGGAAGAGAAAAAGTGCAGACAAGCAACCGAAAAGATTTAATTGCTCTCTCCTGACACCGCTTTGCAGAGAAAGAAAAGTGGATGGGCCAGATTTTGTTCAGTTGGTTTGTTTTTATCAGGAAGTATTGAAATGTGCAGAAGTCTTCATTAACGGGTGGGAAAAGAGTTTAAAAGCCCGCGAAGGGGGAGAAGGGAAACCATTTGTCTCTCACACTGCTTTCTCCCAACCTCAATCTCCATTTATTGACCTATCTGGAGCCCTGAAGGAAATCGATTACCGTTTACGCAGACAAGGCATTTGTTTGTTCCTGCTCCTCCCCAAGAATGAGAGAGCACTGGAGATTTGCTTTTTAAAAAACTGAACATAAAGAAAATAAAAGACACAAATTCATCCCTCCGTAGAAATGTGGTTTCTATCCCTGAAGACTGCTGGATTATATTTATTGCTGCTCTCTGACTTTTTCCTCACTAACTAAATCAATGTTGGATGTAAGATTTGATTACAAGAACTTGATCTGGTGCAGAATGAGATTATTGCTGCAAAGCCAAGCTCACTGCCTAGGAAAGAACCCACAGCGAACTCCACAAGTTTTAATTTTGAATAGACCTTCGAAGATTTGCTTGGTTATTCTGGCAACGGAGTCCAGTGAAAGCTGCAGACGTTTGGCGCTTCCAACACTCGCATCGTTACAATTCTGCAACTTCTCCGAGTCACTTTTCCCTAACTGAGGATCTTCCAACATTGCAATTCTTGAGCATTTTTGGACAGGAGGCATTGGATTTGGAGAACGTGTTAATCTCTATTTCTGGAAGGTGCTTGCTCTTTCCACGTAACGCTCCCATCCCGCCATTCTAGATCACCTCTTCTCCAACTGTCAGTAATGCCCCATCCTTGCCTCATCTCCCTGTCTCTGCAGAGGAACATCTTCTTAGCTCTGAGAAAAACCCAGTGTGTGCTTGTGCCTTGCTGAAAAATGTACGTGTGGCTTGAGCTGTGTTTGGGTGAAACAAAATCTGGTGGACTTGCAAGACATGTTAAGAGAATTCTGACATTATTTTTTTCACAATGGGTATAGACCTACCACATCTTTAGTCTCGGTCTTTGAAGACCCTACTCAGGCAAAGGACTTGGGTTGGGAGATTGGCTGAAGGAGAGCGATTTCTGATACAAAACAGTTGGGTTGGTGACCTACCCCTCATGGTTCCTCACCGTTCATGAGATGCCTCCATCAGATGACAAGGAAGCAAGCGTGAGGTTTCCTATCTCTCAGGCTTCCAAAGTTGGAAGTGGGAGTGATGCAGATCTCTCTCTTCCTTGCTCACGTACACCTCGCACACCACTTGCAGACCCCCCAAGAAACAGTTTCTAAGTTCCTCCACAGGAGCCTGCTCCCATTCGGCTCAATGAGGCAGAAGCACCTGTACAGCGGGTGATATTTTGCAGCCTAAAATAGTTCTAGACTAGAGATTGAAGGGGGCAGGGAAAAATCAACAAGCTGTATAAATATATGAGAAAAGTACACGCATACTACAATCCAAAGCCTGGATTTGATGAAGGTGGACAAACAGTGCCACGATCTACAAAAAAATAGGCGTCAGTATTCCCTTTTGGAGAATCCATCTCTTTCTCTCTGCAGTGTCCCAGGTAGGGAAAAGACTGTCATGTGAAGGAGGCAGAAGGCTATTTTCTCCTCTTGGGTATGAGATTTTGAACCGGCTTCTTAGCAAAGGCCTCGAAGCATCTGATAGACCATTGAGAAGAGCATAAAGTAAAGCTCTGTCAATGCCCTCCCATTATGTAAACTGAAATACAAATTAAGGTGTCCGCCAAGACTGTCTGAGCGCCTTCCAGCTATAAAAGCAAGACACAGTAAGAAAGGTTTTGCTGACATCTCCACAGAGGTCAGTAAAGTACCTGTTAGTAACTGACTATTTTATTGTAAAATAAAGCTCTATCAATGCCATTCCATTAAGTAAACTGAAACACAAATTCAGGTGTCCTTCAGGACTGTCTGAGTGCCTTCCTGCTGCGGTCAGATAAAAGCAAGACATGGTAAGAAAGGTCTTGTTCCCATCTCCATGGAGATCAGTAAAGTAACCAAGATGGGTTTGGGACAAAAGTCCCAAAGGGAGAGGTAAACCCACCGAAGAGCTAGTGCTTCTTGGTTGATTTTTGATTTTGAACCTGAGTTTTGGTTCTCCTGAAGGCTGATTAAACTGGCAGGGTCTGTTCATTCTCACCAGGGGAAACGTCAGGAGCACATGCGGTCCTCTTGATGCTGCTTTTCTGCTCTTGATCCCAACAGATTGAATATGCCAAGAGGCTGTACTCAACCACTGGAAAATCCTGCTGTCCCCATCCCTGCAATTTTCCCAGAAGGGCCATCCTAGAGCCCAAGGAGAAGACACCTCCAAGGTCTCCAAGAGGGCTGAAAGAAACAGAGGTCCAGGTCTTTCCAACAACTCGTCTAAGCACCTTTAGGCCACTTTCCTATTAGGAACATTGAGTATCTTCATAGCATCTGGCAGCTATCATTCAAGCGATGCAAAGCCAGTCTACAACATGAATATTTTGGCACAAGAAGGGGTGGGTGACTCCAGAAAGTGTGGAAAAGGCCAACCGAGAGGCAGGGGCAGAGGGCATTTTCACACGCATTGTACAGGATCGCTGAGCAAGTTGATCCAACCATGGGGCGAATTAAAGATGAGTCTTTTCCAAGGTCCTGGGGCTACACGTTAGTGGTTTGGTCAGCTTGAAGAGGACATGGACCCCCCCACACACATACACACACATAGCTTTCCCTTGATTCTCTTGGATCTTAGGTCCCAAATCTCATCCTTCGAAAAGATCACTGTATTGCGGCCAGCCCAGTATTGTCTGATCTAGGTGACAGTTCTCCTCCAAGATCGCAAGTAGCCCGAGGTCTATTCCAATAAATGATTCACACTAAGCACAGTGAA
Source organism: Liasis olivaceus (assembly GCA_030867105.1). Classification (NCBI taxonomy): domain Eukaryota; kingdom Metazoa; phylum Chordata; class Lepidosauria; order Squamata; family Pythonidae; genus Liasis; species Liasis olivaceus. Next base: position 2,629,182 of record CM061351.1, read on the forward strand.
ATATGTTCCCCCATGTGCATATTTAAGACTGCATCTTTCACTTCATAGTAAGGCATATAAGTGTTCAGTTTTGTAATGCGGTTGTGAAGATAGACCACAAGGCTGTTTGGGGGAACCTTATAGATGCAAAAGTGGAGATGTTTTGGGCTTTTCAATATTCAGTCCTTTTCTGCCCGAGACCCAAATCCCTAAGCAGGAATTTCAGTTGCCTCTTGCTTGCTAATGGTAGCTTAGATGAGGTGTATCTTTCCAAATGAATTATGAAGGACAACGCTTTTTGTCCATTTCCAAAATTACTCCCAATATTTCATTGATCTTAGAGCGGTCATGAGCTTATCAGAAGATAATCAGTACTAAACAAGAGGGGACAAGTCTGGATCCTATTGTGACTTTGAAAACTCAATAAAAGTTTTTTACTTTTCTCTGATAAGGAAGCAGTGTTGTAAAACTGCACGCACACACACACACACACACACACACACACAATGGTTTTATGACAATAGCCTTACAGAGGAACAAAGTCAGCTGAAACAGTCATATACAACCTTTTGAATTACAATGAACCCTTCATACACCAGAATGGAAAAATAAGGTATATTGCAGGAGTTAAAGGTAGAAGGGCACATCAGATCGCAACCTGTTCCCGAAGTTTGAAGATAAGAAAGAAGGAAGGATGGAAAAAAAGGAAAGAAAATGGCAAAATGTAAACTGGTTATTTCCTAGCAAAAGTCTGACAGTGGCGACGCATTTGTAAACATCAACCAGCAACAACAAAAATGTATTTGACAGCATTCCAGGATTTTAAAAATCTGCCTATAAACTTGATGCAGCCACATTGTTACTCCAGGACCAACTTTGCACAAAACACTAATCAGGATTAGCCTAATTTGCTAGGTCTGCCCAATATGTTGACAAATAAGCTTTACTGAACAGATTGGGTTCACACACACATTCAGGCTCCCCTCCAACTAACCAAGTTTAACCTGACCTGCCAGTCGGCGCGCGACCGCTCCTAGGCTGATTAAATGTGAGGGGCAAACTCAGCCACTGAGCAAAGACCCCTCCTCACCCTTGCAAAAAAACTGGCAAAAATGTGAAGCAAGGCAGGAAAAATGGATCACCCCGCGTGACTTACCAGCGCACAGACGGAAGTTAAGGCTGAGCAGCAAAGGATGAATCTCAGGCTGTGATAGATCAGGTGGGATCCCATAGCCAAGAGGGGTTTCGGAAATATCCACGGATTGTGAGCTGAGGGATGAAGCCGATCCTATAATCCAGTTGGTTCTTCTTCGACTTCTTAGCGAGCAGAGCAGAGGAGAAGACAGACCGAGTCTGGGCTGCTTTCACATGACCGAAAGTCCAAAGAGTTTGAAAACTGCAGCTCGGAGCGGAGGAGAGCCGAGTTAAAACAGAAAAACAAGATATTCACGGAGGGGACCCCCTACCACCCCTCGGGAGCGTCAGATCCTGGCCGCTGGTTCTCGGGGGCGGCACATCTTTCCCGCAGCCGAAGAATCAAATCCGTGTGTCAAAGCTGCCATTCGGCTTCCTCGCCCCCCTTCCCTTCCTTCCCTTCTTCCTTTTTTTAATGAGGCAGGGGGAAGTTCCGATAATTTATTTGTCAAGCCCGAGCGAAGGTGGAGGGAAAAAAAAGGGGAGGGCTCGAGAGGAGAAGGTGGGGATAAAGCGCTCGAAACAACCCAATTTATTTTTAGCTCCAGTAAGTTTATCGTTCAGCGAGTCAATTAAAAAAAAAGAGAGCGAGCGAGAGCGTCCCTCTTGGACGATTTGCAGAAAACCCTCACCTAAAAAAAAAAAAAAAGCTGGGTTTTTCCAAGAAGTCTCCAAGTCTGAAAGTCGGGTCTCTCCCGTGCCTGCTCTGCAAAGGCTGCCTTCGGAGGCGGAGAGGCTCGCCCCGAGTCCCCCGCGGCTCTCCAGCGCGCGCGTCCAGCCGCCCTCAACCCGAAAGCCCGTCTCTTTCTGTCCTTTCTCGCTCCCTCTTTCCTCCTTCTCTCTCTTTCCCTCTCTCTTCCCCCCCCCCCCCCGCTCCTCTCGCTCCCTCCGGCAGCTCCCGAGCGCCGCTCAGATGGCAAAGCGGGGCGCTGGCGCGCTCTCCTCCCCAAAGGCGCCGGCAGCCCTCGCGGGGAAGCGGCGGCGGCGGCGGGGAGCAAAACAACTCCGGAGTCGTCTGGGGCCGGGGCGCTCTGCGAAGCCCGCGCGCCGCTCGCCTGCCTTCCTCTCCAGCATCGCCCGCGGGTGCGGAGGCTGGGGAGACGGGGACGTTGGCGGCGGCGGCTCGGTCCGCCCGGCCTCGCTGCTGCAGCGGCGGCGGCGGCGGCGGCGGCTGCGGCTGCGGATGGCTGGCGGCCGGGTTCAGCTCCTCCAGCCGCCTCCCTGGCGAGCGGAGCGCGCCGAGAGTCTGTTTACGCCTCCCAGCCCGGGCCAGGAGAGAACATTTTTTTCGAGAGGAAGGAGAGAAGGGGCGAGGGAAAGAGAGCACACGCGCCCTCCTTCCACCCCCGCCGTCCGCCCGTCACATCGCCGGAGCCCGGTCCTCGGGCGAGAGCCTCCCGCTCGCCTCCCGCGGCCCGCCGGAGCGCAGCCCCAGCCTTTCCGCCCCGCTTTGCGCCGAAACTGACCCGGCGGCAGACGGAGCTCCTGGGCGCTGCTGCCGGGACTGGCCAGCGCGGCAGACCGAGCGCCTCCGGGGCTGAACCTCATTCTGCGCCCCCCCCCCCCCCCCCCCAAATATCAGGCACAATTGTCCACTTCACTCTTGGAGCTATCGCTGCAACAAGGTCCCAGCCTCGCCCAGGGGACAGACGGGCTGCCATATTGTGCCTGTCGTCCACTTCCACCCTTCTGTCCAACACACCTGTTTCTTAGCGTGGCAGAACTGTGCGAGCCGTGTGAATGTGCCCCGGGAACTTTGGTAGGGGATAAGCGGGAGGGCCGCCAGCGGGTCTTTTCAAGTGGTGAATATCCAGGAGTAAAAGTGTCTTGGGGCATCTTAAAGCGTACAGTCCAATTCACCGGATTTGTTTCCTTTAATTTCTCATATTTTTAATCAGCTCAGCAAGACATTTTCTCCTGGTGGGTGACCCACAGCACGGCAACGCAATAAACCTTGGAATAAAACACTCACGCGATAAAAGACAACGCTAATTGCCAAAATGGAGAAAGCAAAAATGTTGGTTAAAAATATGTTTTTTACCCCTCGGGGCGTTAACATTCTCTGCTCTTTGAGGCATGGTGCTAAAAGGCCGGTGAAGAGAAGAATAAAAAAGGTTTTGTCTATGACCAGTTGGACCTTAGTTGAGGGATTAGGGCTCGATCATCTCCAAGACCAACCCCATCAGCCTAGAAATTATTCTTCCCAAGTCAGTCCCTGTTTCTTTCCAGCAAGAACGCGTAGGATGCATTTTCGGGATGCGGGGGGTTGCTGGCCGTTGAGAAGTTAATTCTGGCAGATAATGTGTAACTCTTGAAACCTCGAGACATCGACACCCGCATAGCTATGAAGAAAGCGTGATGGGGAGAGGAAAACCGAGAACGCGACGGTTGGATGAGCGCCTGGCGAGACCCTGAAGAAGGGAGAGATGAGACGCCTGATAAACAAGGAAAAACGCTGTAGGAAGCAATTTAGAGAGTTGGTGGAGGGTTGCTTTGCTTATTTCTTGATATCGATTTATATGGTTGGCTGGGGTGGCAGGCGGGGGGGGGGGTAGAGGGGACGGTTGCATGCAAGCTGCAATGACCTGTGTGGTTTCCTCTTCTTCATCCCTTATACCTTTCATTTATTTCTTTCTTATTTTTAAACTGCCTCCCTACATTTTACATCAGGGTTTCTCAACCTTGGCAACTTTAAGATATGTGGACTTCAACTCCCAGAATTCCCCAGCTTTGCTGGCTGGGGAATTCTGGGAGTTGAAGTCCACATATCTTAAAGTTGCCAAGGTTGAGCAACCCTGCTTTACAGAATGTGGCTTGGGCCAAAATGGAAGAAGGGGATGGATATTTAGATATGATGAAGTAACTCTGTCTTCTGTAGGGTTAAACCTGGGGAGGACATTTTCAAAATCAAGCAGCCGGAGGGGGGAGTTAAGCCCCCCCCACCCGTGTGCAGTGGGATTGATCCACATACACCCACTACTCTAAAGAAAGAGGAAAACACACAGTGGACGCCCATGCATCATCTACATATTTAATAGGGGGCGTGGTTTACTCCTGCCCTGTTGAACCTCAACCCGAGTTGGCCCCGCGCGCTGAATCTAAAACTCGAGCTCACATTTGCTGCCTTCGCACGACCAGGGTGCTTCAAACAGATCAACCCATCCGGGTTGCAGCTTCTCTTGAGGGCCGGGCTCGCAGGGGCAAGACCACGGCTGGGCGCTCCCACAGCCCACCGAGCCCCCAAGGGCCGCAACCCGTTTCGGCCTCGCCTTGCCCGCGGGGCAAACTCCCCGGTCTCGCTGGGCTCCAACGTTTTTAGGAGCCCAGGAAAGTTGCAAGAAATTGGATTTTTGTTGCTGCTGCTGTTTTTCCTCTGTGAGACCTCCGGCAGATCCCCGGAGCAAAGAAGTTGCCTTTGATGGGGGGCGCTGAGGCCGATCATCATCAGCATTGGAAACAGCGAGAGAGCGGCCGGCCCGCGCTCGGCCCTTCCCTTCGGCAGATCTTATGGGAAGAGGCTGCGGGCCACGGCGGAGAGCGAGGGGAGGGCAGGAGAGCCGCCCCGCCCCGCCGCGCCCCGCCCCGCCGGGCAGCCTCCGTCCACTCCTCCCGGGACACGTGCGGGAGCTGGAGCGGAGCGAAGGCAGCGGCCGCGGGACGCAGCGACCCCCCCTCCCCAACTGGCTGCTGACGGCGGTCACGTGACCCTCGGGCAGTCGCCCCAGACTGCGGCGGCCCCGCCTCCCCTCCCGCCAAGCCCCCTCCGGTCCTCCCTCCTTCCTCTTTCTCCTTTTCCTCCTTCCTCCCTCCCTCCCTCCACTTTCTTCTCTTCCTCCTTCCTTCCTCTTTCTCCTTTTCCTTCCTTCCTTCCTTCCTCCCTTTCTCCTCCCTCCCTCCTTCCTTCCTCTTTCTCCTCTTCCTCCTTCCTTCCTCTTTTCCTTTTCCTCCTCCCTCCCTCCTTCTTTCCTCCTTCCTTCCTCTTTCTCCTTTTCCTTCCTTCCGTCCTCCCTTTCTCCTCCCTCCCTCCCTCTCTCTCTCTCTCTCTCTCTCTTTCTTTTCTTTCAAATAAATACGGTTTTTGACAATTGGCAGATTGTAGAATTCTGAAGGCTGGGAGGAGAGAAGCCGTGTCTTGAACAACCACAAATGTGTCTATTTCAGGCTGGGGTAACCTAAATAAATATGTACTTAAGAATCCAGGGCTTTTTCAGATGAGAGACCTCAGTAGAGAAACCTTCCAAACCGCTTGCTCAGGAGAAGTCCTATTGACGTCAATGTTGCCGGCATTGGATCAAATCTCCAGATTCCTTCATAATCGCTAGAGAGGGTTATAATTTTCCATAAGTTTGGATTGCAAGGGTGCTCTACTTGTTAGGAGTCGAGGGCTGAATCACATCAGAGCTGTTAGGAATACACAGAGAATCCTGGGGCTGCCAGAGACCCAGGGCCCACATCTGAGACCCACAATGTGTTGCTTGTTGGCTGGAGAAATTCCTTCCTGCCCACAGGGCCCTTTGCCCTACCAGATTTTTTTTTTTAAATATATATATTATTTTTTTAAACTAAAAACATTGACTCTTCCTGCAAAAGCACATTATGATCAAAATTAAACGCAATAATTAAAGTGCAATAAATTAACGTCGTGGACATAAAAATCTACCTTAAAAATGGATTTGGGGGAGGTGGGCAAGGTAAATCTGCCTCTATTTATAGCCAGAAAAGCTTGGATGAAACAGGCTTTTCAGGGCTCTGCGTCAACTTGTGCATCGTTAATACTGTTCTGTGAATGACGCAATTAGGTCCTTGCATCAGGACATCTGGCCCAAGGACGGGGATTGCATTTCGGCGTGACAAAATCATGGTGCAGGTGTGGTCATTCCCACTGCCCTGGCATCTCCGGGGACACCCGTGTGCTAACCCAATATGATGGTTTGACATGATGGCCCACTTCCCACAACCTACAGGAGAAAGGCAGGGTTTGGACGACATGCTGATCTTCCCATGATCCAAAGGTGTTTTAGCTAAAGCGAGGGGGTTGTGCAAACTTAACCAATAGAGATCTGTGACCTTGAGCAGGCAACGGTTACATTGGGCTGTTCCCCTCTGTCCCTCTCTTCTGCCCCTCTCAGGACACGGATGAATGGAGCCCTTTGGGATGGACCAGGTTGGAGGGCAAGTCGAAGTCTGCACATCTGGAGAACGTCCGGTTGAGGAAAGGTCCTCTTGGCTAGGAGTGAAGTGGAGTGGATCTTCTTGATATGCTTGCCCTCCCCCCTCCCCCCTCGGCTTCATTTTCCTAGCTTATTGCCTATTAAAAATCCATCACGTTTATCTCATAGTTGTAAATCTAGTCCCGTGCTTCTCAATCTCAGCAGCTTTAAGATGTGTGGACTTCAACTCCCAGAGTTCCCCAGAAACACTGATCTAGTCCATGTTTGGAACACGGAGGCAAGATCTCTGGGAGGACAGCGCCGCCTTGAATTATATATAAGAAAGGCAGGATAAAATCATCATCATCATCATCTGAAGGAGAAATGACGTTCTCAGCCCATCCTCTCCTTCAGATGATGATGACAACAGTTCTCAGTTCTCAGTTCTAGACAGCATCTTGTAGCTAGAAAACCTTGAGGGGACCAATGTTAGGCTAGCCATCTTTGCCACGCTCAAAGATTAAGGCCATGCATGAATATCAGTAGCTCCTGAGCCCACCTGAGTACTGCTAACCCTGGTCACACCTGGTTCCCTCCAGCAGGTGATTCCTGCATCTTGTTTGATTCAGCTGTGTCTTGGGGGAGCAGAGCACCCCTAGCCTTGCCTTCTGATTTTCAACATGCAGACAGCAACGCTTGCGAGGATGAGGTGGAGCTGTAAGACACCGTCTGCTGGATCTAGGCCATGACAGTTTGTTACTGGCTTGGCACCATAGCTAGGACCTGGAAGTACAGAAACTGGTTAATGGGAAAAGGAGACTCTTGAGAAAGGAACATGATGTTTGGATCCTCCCTGGTAGGACTGGCAGGGGGAAAAAAGGCCATCATAGTGAACTTTCTATTAGAATTGGATCAGTGTAGGGGGATTTCATCTTGTGTGGTTGGAGCAAACATCTCCCCTGAAGACTGAGTCAATCTTTAAAGAGCGGATGCAATGAATAGTCCTTGAGGTACCTAGCCAATCCTGGGTAATCTTAAAAAAGTTAGCTCTCATTGGTGCTTGGATGGGAGACCACCAGGAGGTCCCAGGACGTTATACTGGGAAGATGGTAATGGCAAATCACTAGAAGTAGTCTGTGTTTATTATATATGTCTGTGTGTTCATTATACCGTACATTCCTCTGTGAGCATGTGTAGGTGTGTGTATGAATACAGGTAGTCCTTGACTTATGGCCATTTATTTGATGACTGTTCAAAGTTACAATGGTGCTGAAAAAAGTGACTTATGACAGGTCCTCACACTTATGACCGTCACAGCATCCCTGCGGTCATGGGATCCAAATGTGGGTGCTTGGCAACTGGCACGTATTTACAACGGTTGCAGTTGAAGTCCACCCCTCTTAAAGTTGCCAAGGTTGAGAAACGCTGATTTAAAGAACAAGGATAATGAGTCTCTCTCTTGTTCTCTCTCTCTCTGTGAATGGAAATCCTTGTGATCAAGTGCAGAGGCAGCCTGATGTTTTCAGTGGTGGTTGGGGACCAAGCAAAGGACTTCATGGAAGAATAATTTGGTGCAATTTTAATTCATAATGCACCCCAGTGCAGATTAAACCAGAAGGAAGTCTCATTAGGACTTTTTCCAAAGGTGGCTAAAGAGGGGGAAAAAAATCTTCCACTCTTGCTTCAGTTTGCATTTTAAAACAAGCCACCCTATTTGCACGTTGAATTCATAACCGGAATCAGCCTGCATTTCTCTTTCAGGCTATGCACCCAAGCTTAGCGGGATGGGTGAGTGGAAACGGTCAGGTTGTAACTGACCTCGTTGTGTGAATGCAGTTCAGGTTCCCAGATAATCGAAATTGCTTTCTCCTCTCCCAGACCTGCTGTGGCTTTTGAGAATTGTAATCTGCGTTGCCAAGAAATCCGATTCATACCAGGATGTCTGCAGGGGTGACTCATATGACAGAGCGGGGTTTCAATTGTACTGTTGAAGCTGCCATCTTGATTTTTACATTCCCCTTTGCAGAAGCCCCTGATCTTTGAAGAAATGTAACGAGTCCAACGTAAACCACGGTTGTGGAGGAGGAGGAGGAGGCACAGTGACTGGAGAAACCAAAAATCCCCTTTTGGAATTGGTAGAAGAGCAGAGAAGGATCTTGACATTGAAGGGTAGAGCAGGGTTTCTCAACCTCAGCAACTTTAAGATGGGTGGACTTCAACTCCCAGAGTTCCCCAGCCAGCCATGCTGGCTGGGGAATTCTGGGAGTTGAAGTCCACCCATCTTAAAGCATGCTGGCCAGGGAATTCTGGGAGTTGAAGTCCACTCATCTTAAGGTTGCCAAGGTTGAGAAACGCTGGGGTTGAGTGTTACCAGTTGAAGACATGCCATAGAGAGAAAGCACATCCTTAGTGTAGGGAGATGGAACTTCTCCAAGATCATCTGTTCCCAGCCAGCCCAAGGGTGTCCGTAGGGGTCATAAAAGTCAAGATGGCAGCTGCAGCAATGTGATCTGCTTAAGGTCTTCCAACAGTGCCACTGGTTGTCCTCTTTCCAGCCACATGTTTACCCCCAGGATCAAACTGTGCTGCTCCTGGGACCCTCCTCTCCCGGGTGGGGTGACCAGGTATCTGAACAGGCAAAGGAGGATGTGAACCATTGGAAAAGAGGGCAAATGAAGGAAAAGGAGGACCCATGACGGGCTGGACTTTCTTGGTCTCTGCAACAAAAGCTACAGTACAAAACTGCATTTTTTTTTTAAACTTAGGTAGGCCTACAGGTATAGGATATTACTTTCTCCAGCCTCAGAAAGACGGGCTTTTCAACTGCAGGAATGTGCTAGAGCTGGTTAGAAGCCTTCTGCGTGTGACTGAAATTAAAATTAAAATTAAAAAATTGTCGGGTCAAGGTCAGGCTGCAGCGCAAACCGGCCGGAGGGTACCAATCAACTGATTAAGATCACAGAACGAAGCTTAACTTGCGGTGAGCACTTGGTCAGGAAGCGCTGCGCCATGGAGAAAACCTGCTCAGGAAGAGATGTTCAAAAGGCCAGTCAAAATTTGATTTTAAGGCTATCCCTGCCAGATGGAGGGCTTTTCCTCCTTTTGCTGGGTGTCTGTAACCCCGCTTCTAGGGGAGAGGAACCAGGTCTCTCGCCTGGAAGCTGGTTGAGTCTCTCAATCAACTCTCCATCTTTCTTGCAACTAGAATATCACTTGGCCGGTCCCTAGAGATGGGGGAGAAGTCTACCTGCCTGGCATCTGAAGGCGAAGGTCGCTTTGTCAAGTGCAGCCATAACACACTGGGTTATACAACCTCAACTGCTTGGTAAATAGTTAATTTTTCCAAGATATGCTGGCAGACGATCTTTCCCCTTTCCTGGAGGAAAGGTGAAGCACCCTCCCAGCTGGAAAGCCTCAATCAGGGCATGAATCTCTTTCCGGAAGATGCCAAAGGTTTGCTCCTTCTCCAGCCTACTAACAAACCAACCTTCTCAGCCCCAGAGGGATGGGCAGGGGGGGAGAACCAACCCTTAAGTCCTTGTTTCAGATATTAACTTGATGCAAGTTTACCTTGCTGAATTAGAACACATTCGGTTAAGGAGAAGAAAGAAATCATAAGGGGCGTGAATTTGGATTATTCACCCCCTGGAGAAGTCATGTAGAACAATGCGATCCTCTTTCCCTTAAAAACTAGGAAAGAAAAAAGAAAAAAATGTTCAATTTATCTTTGAAGAGAACCCAGAGTTGTTGGGAGTCGGGCAGGATGTAAATTGAATATATCATGATTAAAATGCCTGAGATGATGGAGGGCTTAGATTTTGCTTTTTGAAAGCTAACAGTACAGCACAGTTTCTCATCCTGGACAACTTTGAGATGTGTGGACTTCAGTTCCCAGATTTTCCCACCTAGCATGTGTGGACTTCAACTCCCAGAATTCCCCAGCCAGCCATGCTGGCTGGGGAATTCTGGGAGTTGAAGTCCACCTATCTTAAAGTTCCCCAGGTTAAGAAACACTGCTCTAGATATCCTTGGAAAAAAGGACTGTCTTTGGGGTCTACCACTTGGTAGATCCAAGATCAATGCTCTTACAATCCATTTGATGTCCCAAGTACCAATGAATTCCCATTAAAAAACCAATAACACAAAGAACCCTTTACAAAATAAAGTTGCTGTGAGATTTAGCGATCTCCTGATGTTTGGGCCATTTTATTTTTACTTTAATTTTTCCAATTTGGGAGGGGTCAGGTCTCGGATGCCCTCTGCTGGTGCTTTGGTGGCTCAGATGCCCACGGGCATCAAATTGCCAACCCGAATTGCAGGCCACCTCCCTTTCCTTGATCCTATGCTAAAAAAACTGCAGGTAGATTCCTGTCCCTCCAGCGGCGTTGCACGATGGCTTATCCTAACTTTGGCACTTCAGAACCTTTGCACGTTGGAGCAACCACGGCTTAAATCTGTGACGGTGGCTTATGGTGGGGGGAGACCTTTCCTGGAGTTACAACCTCCCTGGTTCCTTGGTGGGAGTTTGGCACACTTGCCTCTTCCTCAAATCGAAATGAACCAAAGGAGCAGTTCTTAGACCAATTTCTGCTCGGGCAATGTGGTTGTGTGTCTCTTGATTTGGAAGGAAGTGGCAGGGGCATGCTTCGTTTTCTCTCCTTCCCCAGGAAGGACTCCCACTGACTGAGGAGGCAGAATGGTTACAGCCGCTGAATAAAATCATCTGGCTGCAGTCTCTAAGTCCCTTGCCCTGATTGCTTTGGCTGTCTTCGGGCTGAATTGGGACGCCCACGAAGAGGGAAGGTGTGACTTGCCGGCCCAGATGAAGCCTTTATCCGCTGCCCACTTCGTATTTTTCTTCCCCGGCTTCTGATCCGGCACAGCTCACCGTGGGTGCACGAGAAAAGCTTTGGAAGGAGAAATTGTGGCAGGAGGGCTGGAGAGAGGGGCCTCATGTTGCTGCACCATCGGCAAATGCCAGCCGTGGTTTCTGCTGCTGGCCGCTTTGCTTCTGTTGCTCCTGCAAACAGGATCCGAGATCCGGAGGCTCTTGGGCCCCTGGGAACCCAAACAGAGTCCTTCCGCGTGTTAAGATCTGGCACACTAAAGGGAGAATGGGAGTTTCAACACTCCCAGATTTCCAGTTTGGGTTAGAGGAGGGAAATAGGATTTTACTCCACCAGGAGAGAAGCAATGGGACGGGGTTGGCAACGTGCAGCCTGGGCACCTCTGACCGTTGCTGAAAATGAAGGGCACCATTTCCTCCCATTTGGAGACAGGAAACAGAGGGAAGCTGGCATGCTAGTTGTTCATGTAAATGGAGGTAAAACAGAGAAAGGAGCCCTCGCTAAGACTCACCCCAAACCGAAACAACAAGAAGCCCCTCATTCTTGGCCCCATTGCCAACTTATGGTGGCCCACAGCAAATGCACAGGGGGTCCCTCTTGGGCGCACAAATAGGAGAAAGAGGTGGGCACTGCTTCTGGTTCGATTTCTTGCAAGTTGGAGGGCTGGAAGACGAATCTCACGTGGGTCAAGATGATTGAGGCCTCCTCTGCGTTCCTGGATGTTTCTACGCGGGTGGGGAATCTGGGTTGTAGGAATTCTAGCCCGTTCCAGGACCGGTCTCTGCTCTGCTCCCAGAGTAGAGAGGAAGCTAATTCTGGGACTCAGAGGGTCAGAAGATGGGTGGAACGGAGTTGACGTCTGCACATCTTAAAGCACGCTGGTTGGGGAATTCTGGCAATTGGAGTCCACACATCTTAAAGTTGCCAAGCAGCCAAGCTGCTAAGACGGACTCAGCCGCTGGCACACTTAAGAACACATTTTTCTTTCTCTCCCCAAGCTTCTGAAGCTATGAGAACGCGATCGATAAACACCACCACAACAGCTTCGCTTCCTGGCAAGGTGGTGCGAAGACCTGTCAGAGTAGCATCAGATGCCTTTTCCTGAAGTCTGCTGCCAAATGGGGGTCAGTGCTCTCTTTTTATTCTCCGGAAAAGCAGAGAGATGAGAAGATTAAAGTGAAATGCCACCGCTCATCGGGATACGGTTTGCTCTTCTTCACTTGATAAGCGACGCCTTGTCCTTGGTGCAGCGGGATGAGCGGAACAGCGTGTACTTAGCAGCCTCATCTGAGTATCTGTGAAGGAAAGTGGAATAAATAATGCATCTGTACAAAAATCAAAACAAAATGAAATGAACCCTTAACGCTGCACTGTATTAACCTGAGGGCGGGCAGCCTGTGGGGCAAAATTAGTCCCGGTGCTCCGTTTGCGGCCCCACAAGCCACCATATCACGATGGTGATGTCATAGATGCAACCACACCATTGCTCTGATGATGCGGCGATGTAAATGGCATCAGCTGCACCTCACAGAGCCCCCCGTGGCACCCTTTGCACCATAAAGCCATGACCTCAGTGGTGTCATTTGCACCCGACTCAGCTGCACCCCTCAAGATCGGGCTGTCAAAATTTGGTGGCAAAATGACGCATTTCAGAGGATTTCTCCAAAGTAAGGGTGGAAGTGAGAGCAGGGGGCAGGGCAGGGAAGATGGGGGTTTTTTTAGAGGAGGAAAAGAAACTGATTTGCCCCCACAAGGTTTCTCATATCCTTTCTCACTCTGGAAAATCTCCACCTTTCCCCAGGAAAACAGGCCCAAAAATTCGGGTCTCAACTCTCCCTGGAAATGCAACACCCTTCAAGGCATTTTTGGCATCGCTTCGATCGCTGTGGAGAGAAACCATCCAATTGTGGCTTCTCTTAACAAAAGAAGTTGGGGTAGAAGGGTTGGGAAGTTCTCCTAGCATCAAAGGTGGCCTGAAATGTGAAAAGAACCACCACCAAGTGCAGGAAGATGGGAAGAGCTGGGCCTTCTGCAATGAAAGACTCAGAATTAAGGATTTAAATGTCAGCCTAAATTCAGAATAAGCCATGGGTGAAAATATGAGTCTGTTTTATCAGATTGCCTATCACTTATTTTTTTAAATATATATTTTTTCTGGAACCTTTCTAACCAGAACTCTAAATTCCAACCCAGAAACTCCTGGCCTTCTGCCCTCTACATCTCCAACCTGAAGTCCACCAATTCTGGAAGCCACTGGTTGGTAAATGTTGGGATAAACCCCATGCCACCCTGGAGTCTCTACAGGAAAAGTAGACCCTGATGGAGAAACCCCCATGTTGAAGGGAGAAATGGGTGGATGGGGGCTTAAAGCTTTTACCCCTAGCTTCAATTCTTCCCTCCTTACTCCAGCAAGTCACTAGCAAAGCTCTCAGAGATGTGTCTAGATGGCTGAGAGAAAAGCAATGTGGGAAAGAGATGGTTGTAGAGGCTGATGGGGAGGGTGGAATTAAGCCCCCCTCTCAACTAGCCAGATCCCCCTGTAGAGGAGGAGATCTCTACTGTAGAGGGCACAGACCCTCCCCTTGAGATGTTTCTCAAGATCCAGTTCCTGAGCCCCCATCTTTGCACCCAGCCTAATGCAGCCCAGAAAAACAGGTCCAACGTTCAGCTTGGTTTCCTTGAGAGTTTAACACTCCTCATTTTCAGCTCTCAACTTTCACCCTCCCCATATATTAAGCGGCAATACCGTAATCTCAGCCTCCTTTTACAAGTCTGCTTCAAAGCCAGTTGAGATAAAGTCGAATGATGTTGCAAGGATGTCCGAAGTCCTGTGTCAAAGATCCTTCGCTCGGAGATAGGGGTAACCTTTGGCCTCTGTTTTCCAAGCCAAGGCAGGGTGTGATTTATGGCTGAGCAGAGAAAGTTGAATGGCTTAATATTTGCCCTTCAGTTCAAAGTCAATCTCGAGGATTAATGAACCAGGCCAACGACCCACTAACAGGAAAGGCAGAAAGGGGAGAAGGAAGGCAGAGGGTGCTTGGAAAACACATGTTGAGGCTGGATTCTCACGACAGGTTAATCTGGGATGGAGGGAGCGGGGAATTTGGGGCCCTGCAGGTTGGAAAAACCAACCACTGTCTGAGCAGAGCTTGACGTGAATGGGAAGGCAGCAACTGTGGTTTGCTAAAGCGGGCTTAATGGCTTGCAGGATCCCACCCTTGGAATAAAAGCTGGATCCATAAACTGGAGGGAGGAATCTTCCAATCGCCCAGCACACGCGACAGCAAATCCGGTTGGATTTTGCCCTGTTCTGCTCTTTTTTTTCCTACCAGTTTATTTTTCCTACCGCTTGCAGGTTCTACTACAGCAGGCAAAAGTACCTTTTGTCCTTCATTTGGACAAGAAATGTATTTGCATTAGGAAAAGAATGTATTTTAGAGCTCCTTAAAGGAGAAGAGAATTCTTGAAGAAATGGTCTTGAGTGGCAAAGAGCATATCTCCTCTTATTCTGTGCTCAGAGCTCTGCACCCTCCCTGGCTTCCCTTCCCACCAGGACTCTGCCGCCTCCACACGTTCCCCTCCCTCCAGGGCTCCGCACCCTCCCTGGCTTCCCCTCCCTCCAGGGCTCCGCACCCTCCGTTCTTCCCACACTTCCGTTCGACTTCCAGGGGAGACACCTTGAGAAGATCCATTCGCATTAGGTTGTTTTGAGAGAGTAATTGCTAGGGACCCTTGGTTGATCTACACAAGCCTAAATGTGCTCGGACCTGCTTACTACGTGGATAGAAGGCCATCAGGACATCCCAGAGCCGTGGGCTAGAATGGAAGATGGAGAAGGAAGGAATGAAGATGGAAGGAAGGAAGGAACAGCAAATCACTTCCACGTTATTGCCAAGAAAACTACATGGACATTCACATATAATCACCAGAAACAGAGTTTAACTTGGAGCCTCTTTTGTTTATTTTGAAGGAAGAAACCCAACTGTCAAGGAAAGGGTTAAGTTCTAGGTCCTTCTCTTCCTTCGCTGCAGCTGCTTTTCATTAAAAAGAGAAAAAAAGAAATGGTCAGGAAAAGTGGTAAGAAATGCTGGGTAATATGTAATTTGGCCTCTCTGCAGCAAGCCGGAACAGGGAACTTTTTCTTTAGATACAGTGCTTAAAAAAAAAAGAAAAAAGAACGCGTTAAGTCATTAACCAAAAACTTCAACATTTGGACCATTTTTGAATTTCATTGAAAAATGTCTAATTTTGTCCTGGAGATATGCATTCGATCCTCAGCCCTCACTGCCGCTCTGATTCCAGTAGCGAAGCCCATGTCAATGAATAAGATGCAAACCCAGACTGAGTTTAGGTAAATTGTGTTTACATGCCCTCTTCCTTCCCAAACTTCATTTCAGCTCAAACCATCTGATTAAAAAATGGATTAAATTCATCTTGGACAACTGCATAAACACCCCCCCACTTGGTTGCAGAAGGGAATTTCTACTGAGGATGTCAAAGGCAGGAAAACCAAAATGTGTGGTTTCTGTTAAAGGGGAAGCAAATACAGGGAATTTCCTACCCCGTGATGGAAGGAGCTTAGCCCAGGGGTAGCATACTTTTATCTTCCTGACTTGCATTTGGAGCTGAAGAGCATTGTCCAAAATTTGAGTTTGCAGGGATCTACCTGAATGTTGATCCCTGAATGATGCTGCCAGTTACAGATTTGATGGACTAATGATCTTACTTAGTCTACAGCAGTGTTTCTCAATCTTAGCAACTTTAAGATGTGTGGACTTCAGCTCCCAGAATTCCCCAGCCAGCATGCTGGCTGGGGAATTCTGGGAGTTGAAGTCCACCCATGCTGGCTGGGGAATTCAGGGAGTTGAAGTCCACCCATCTTAAAATTGCTAAGGTTAAGAAACACTGGTCTACAGAATTCTTCTTCTGTTCCTCTTTTTCATTGCTTGTGTGTGTGTGAACACATATTGAACAAATAAGCAAAAATGAAAGTGGTAGCAACACCATGAATGTGTCGAGTCAGGAATTCTGCCTACATCACAACCCACCGAAGCAAAATCCATATTTTAGGTAGAATCTTAGAAGAAATATCCTGATAGGAAGAGCGGTCAAGCAATGGGACAGTCTGACAAGAGCTGGGAGGATCTTCCCCCTCATTGAAATAGGGGTCGGATGCCTCTGACTGGGGATATGTTCATGGACTGCTGCTGTGAGGAGAGGGTTGGACTAGATGACCTCAAAGATTCCTCCCAAGTCAAGCAGAAGTTCTCAGGTTCAATCCTTGATGACCTTGAAGATCCCTCCCAAGTCAACCAGAAGGTCTCAGATTCAATCCTTGATGGCCTCGAAGATTTCTCCCAAGTCAAGCAGAAGGTCTCAGGTTCAATCCTTGATGACCTTGAAGATCCATCCCAAGTCAACCAGAAGGTCTCAGGTTCAATCCTTGATGACCTTGAAGATCCCTCCCAAGTCAACCAGAAGGTCTCAGGTTCAATCCTTGGCCTCTCCAGGTACACCAAGAAAGACCCAAGGAAGATGTTACCAATGATCAGCTGAACTCTCGCATCATGCTAAACCGTGATGTGATTTGGCTTAACTTGATTGCATGAACCCAGCCTTGGTTTACAGCTTACTGTTATGGGTAAATCAGCTCATTATGGCTTTTCCCACAAGCCCTGACTAAAATCAGCCTCACCTTTGCATCATGTGGGAACTTCATCATGGTCAACCCTAGTGCTTAGCGAAGCCAGTGGCCTGACTGTGTATAAAGCCGTTTATCCTAATGCTAGCCATCTGGAGATCTTAAGGAGGGCTAAAGGCTAATCTGTCTTGATTCTCTCTCCATTTCAGCTGCAAAACAGAGAATCAAGTGGGCAAAACATTGTGGCAAGAAACTTGACTATTTAGCAATGTTCTAATTTTATCCCATCTTTCCCAGTTTTTTTTTTTTTCTTTTTATACTCTGGTTCAAGAGGCCCTACATGTTTATGGCACTATGATTATAGCTTTCTGTCCTGGGAAAACAAACTGGTTTTATTTAAACTGCAAATGAGAGATGCAAAGAACAAAATCGGCTTTCAGAGCAGCATAGAGCTGGAATAAACCGGCTGCTAATTACACCAGAAGGGAGGAAGATTCTTCCAAATTCACTCCTTCTAATTTTGGTCTGGAAGAAGGTTGGCGAACAGCGGTTCAAATTTGGAGATTGTAGCTTGTGTTCATCCTATACGTGTTAATGGTCTGGTGTCAAACTGGCAGCAAGTATTGACTGTAATAACTAAAATAGATGTTCCATTTTCCTAAAGGTACATTCCCACCCATCACAGCAATAAAAAGGCCTATTGACTTCACACAGTGCTTGTGAACTTCCAGGACACATCTGCTTATCCTAGAGCAAGGGACAGGAAATTCTCTGGCCTCATGCAACAAGCCAGAACTAACTATGTTCACAATTAAAGAAAGCCTCTGTGTTCAGAAACAATATGGCTTCACCTAGCAGGGCTGTGGCCAATGGCTACCGTTGACCAAATGTGGCTAGAAGACCTCCAACGTCCCCCCCAGCTCCATGATCCTATGATTCAGTGAAAACCTATTTCTGGATTCCATGGCCCATGAAGGGGAAGTGGGGTGAGATGTTCCACGGGTGCTGATATCCCAACCATTTTAAACATTCTTTGGCGGTTCTTCACCTAACCTTCTGCCTTATTGTTGTTCTACCACAGTCAGCAAATCTGGTCATTAGTTTCCGCCTTGACTTGTGGCCAGCTCATGATTCCCTCCTGTTATTTTAAACAATAATTAATCAGGCAGACCTTTAAGAAAAAAAACACCATTTTTACTTCAGTCTCATTCCATCCACAGACCATGAGACAAATGGTTTATTTCTCTTGGGCTGATCTTTGATTCCACTTCCGAGGACAATTAGCACAAAATGCAGAGGCTGTTGCTTGATGTATAATATTATCTCTCTTTTTTTAAAGCTTCTGTTCCACTTCTATGTCGTTCCCCTATGTCATTTGTTTAAAGGATCGATCGATACCTAGATTGTTGAGGCAGCAAGTCCATTTGTCTTCCTGAATGTCCAGTCCACTGAGAATACTGGAGGCAAATTTTGGCAAAATCTATCAATGATTCAGAGGAAATGCAGATGTTCCAGTTGTCCTAGTGTCTGGGGTCGATTCATATCTTTGTGGAGTCCCAACTATTTGTGCAATTTTAACATGTGAGAGGTGCCACTGCCATCTTCTCCAAGGCAGTGAAGACGTTCTGGAAACCAAGTCTTAGAAGGAAAGGTTGCGAGAAGAGAGATATGATGGCAATCTTATATCGGAAGATGGAGCCACATGTTCTCTGATGCTCTAGAGCAGCGTTTGTCAACCTTGGCAACTTGAAGATGCGTGATTGTACTTCCACTTGCAAGATTCTGTTGACATAGCTTTACAGTAAAGTAGAATTGGCTCATCTGGTCGTGTTTCCTGTCTGGTCTACCTAGTAAGGCTGATGTCAATCTTGCAAGTCTGAAAGTACAATTCTCCCCCCCAGGTCTCCTTTACCACCTGAGAAACTAGGGAGGGTCCCTTCTGAGCTTCTTGCCCCACCCACTATCCAGCTGAGGGCTAGGCTGCCTCTTATCTGACCGTTCCTTGGCAGCGTCTCTGGCCCCATCTCTCAAGGTCTTTCCCACATACCACGACACCCAGGGACCTTCCGTGGCCATGGGGGACTGGAACCTGGGTCTCCCCAGTCCAACGTCTTCCCCACCACCCCACCCTGGTTCCCCGTCCAACATTAGCCCTGGTATTTCTCCCATCCATACCTCGCTAGGTCCGATCAGCCAAGGTCAACGTGAGGTGGCCATCTAGCAAGGCAGAATAAGATGCAACCTTCTAAAACTGCATGCAAGGAATAGGAGGAAATTGGAAAAGTGTCAGATGTGATATTCGTTTCAAAGGGCAAGTTGTTATTATTATTGTTATTATTTAGATTTAACATAACCACCCACTCCAGTGGACTTTGGGCGGCTTACAAAATATAATGAATCGTTAAAACAATTAAACAAATCGAAACAAGACCACGTGGACTCAAAACGATCATGCATGGGCACTCCCATTTTTTTTAGCCCTTTAATTCAAAAGCAACCGATTTAGTCTCTGCCTCTTCTTCTCTTTATTGACCGAATTTTGCTCCATTTCTGTTTTTTTCTGTCTGGGGTGTACGAGGAGGAGAATCCAACCGACGCACCTATATTTCTCCTTGCAACAGCCGCCTTGTGACGTAGGCTGGGCTGAAAGGGGAGTTCATTTAAAAGGGGGTAGTAAGAACCATCTTCTCTAAGATACAGTGACCAGACGGCCTTTATGTCCGAAAGCTGTCCTTTAGATGTGGTTATTTTTCAAAAGCTCACTCGCTTCTGGTCATTCCACTTTTGCCGGACCAGCGGTCCCGCTTAACGCACCGTCTTTCCCGTTCATGGGGAAAACGTGGAAATCGAATGGTCTTTTTCAAATCAATTGACTTAGACGGCTCGATGTTCGGTATTTTTAGGAGAACGTGCAGTTTGGTAAAGGCTTTCTTGCTTTTGCTGCTGAATTTTCCTCGGCAAAACAAAGTTAGAAACCTAAACGATTAAAATGCTTTATCCTGGTGAACCTCTTTCTGATGTGCCCCTTTCTCAGCCCCTTTCATTTTTCCAAGAAAATAGGGTCACCTAAAAATTCATAGCATAACATTTCTTGCACAGGTGTGTGTGGCTGGATCTGTGTTGGAGCAAGGTCGGGCCGGGCCCAGCTATCATCTGGGGGCTGTTGGGGGCATTTCCGTCCCAGGAAACTGCCCGGAGATAACCCCCAACAATTAAGGACTGACCCTTATCTGTGACCGAAATGGTTTGAGCGGCGTGGCTGTGAAACCCAGATTAGTGCTGAAGGGACCAAGCTCCGGCAGAGAAAAACCACCAGCTGAAATGTCTCTCTTGTCCCCAAACGGTTGAAAAAGTCTTTCTGGAGCTAAAGAAGCTTGGAGAGAGGTCAAGCGAGCAGGAGAAGATTTTTGATAGGTTAAATTTGCTCCTGCAAAGCCCCCAGGCCAGTCCTTCAAAAAAATAACCTCTCTTCCAGTGCTTCTCAACCTTGGCCACTTGAAGATGGGTGGACTTCAACTCCCGGAATTCCCCAGCCAGCATGGCTGGCTGGGGAATTCTGGGAGTTGAAGTCCACGCATCTTCAAGTGGCCAAGGTTGAGAAACACTGGCCTTAAGCAAAACAGAAATATAGTCTTCCTAATTTTCCTAGGAACCCTCTACATCTCTGGGATCCAGAACAGATTTAATAACAATAATTGCTGAATCCCATTCCTCTCTCCTTCAGTTTCTTTTTTAAGCCAACTTTTGGAAAAGAAACGGTAAGGTTAACTTCCCAAGTTTGATTCCCTCTCTGATTTCGAGCTAAATTTCTAGCTGAACGTCCCACAGAAGAGAGAGAAAGAGAAAGAGCTGCCTCCGGGTTCCCATCAATAGTGTTTGAAACGGATTGCTGAGTTTTTAATTTATTATTCCAAACGGTTGGCCAACGCAAATGTTTCCTTTCTTTAAAGCTAGCTGAGATTGGTAATATGCCTTGGAATAATATTCCGCTCGGACCACATCAATGAGCGGTATGAACATCATGCAAAGCTCCGTAAAGAAAATAATAAAATCAAAATAAAACCCGGCGTTGGCTGCTTTGACGGCGCGATGGTGAATCACCGGCGGGTAACGGGGATTGGAGAGGAAATGAAAATCCTGGAATTCCCGTGGGTGAGTTCCAGGCAGGCCTCTGCAGGTGCGCTATATTGGGAATCAATTCAGGCCATTCACAAAAATGGCTCTTCCCCGTTTTCAGAAGCATCTTTGGCTTCTGGCTGGCCAAGTCACTTCTAAAAATTGGGATAGCTGATGGGCAGGTGTCAGATGCCACACCCAATTTGGAAGCGACACGTTGCGCTTTTGGCAGGCTTGGGTTTTCGGTTTGAAGACCATCCATCGCAGAGTTCCTCAAACTTGGTGACTTTCAGACAAGTGGACTTCAACTCCCAGAATTCCCCAGCCAGCCCTGCTGGCTGGGGAATTCTGGGAGTTGAAGTCCACTTGTCTGAAAGTTGCCAAGGTTGAGAAACACTGATGTAAAATGTAAGGAGGCAGTTTAAAAAAAGAAAAGAAATGAAAGGCATAAGGGATGAGCAAGAACAAGTCACACAGGTCATTACAGCTTGCATACAACCGTCCCCTCTACCGCCCCCCCGCCTGCTACCCTAACCTTTTCTGCCTCGTGGCCAAGAAAACAGTACAACTAGGTCCATGAAACCACCAAGAATCAAACTTGACTTGAAAAGAACTTTATTTTTCTCCTGAATTGTAATGGTTGAAACTCAGAATAAACCACAGATTCAGAATTGTTCAGTTCCAATGACCAAGTCTCTCTCTCCCTCTTTTTTTTGCATCAGCCCACGGCTGGCAGATCTGAGGTTCTTCGACGACGAAAAGGCGGTTCTGCAACCTGATCTGCCTGCTGCTTCTGGGCTTCGAGATCCGCGGTGACCTCCCTGCTGCCTCTCGCTCTCGCTTCCCACTTTCCATCCTGCCAAGATGCCAAACGGGGCCCAACTTTGGCAATGGTAAAGGGGCTCGTTGCCCCAAACGGGGTCATTTTGCTGGAGGCAAAAATCCAGCCAAGATGCCATCGCTTTTCAAGGAAAGAAATGCACGGGGAGCCCCCTTCCCCCCAAACCTTCAGCCGGAAGAGATTCGTTCAGGAGTCAAAAGTTGTGACTCCCCAGCATTTCAGGGTGATGCCCAGTGGAAAAACAGGGACCCGGGCCTCCAAATCACAGTGGGAGGTCATTCATTAGGTCACTTTGACGGGGAAGGCTTTACTGACACAGATTCTTGGACCCCAGTGATTGTCAAATAAATGGGGGTTATTTTTGGCACGGCAAAGCCCTGCGGTCTGGCTGCAGCGATCAAAGGCCTTGGGGAATCTTCTGGCCTGCTTATCTGGGACGGGCTGGCCATGCCAAACGCCATGCGGCGTGGTCTGCTCCGCTGCGAAGCCCGAATTATTTACGCTCCCACTTAAGTGGGGCTGTTTCGTTTCAGACCCCAGGAATGCTCAACCCAGACAGCTCGTGAAGACGTAGAACGGGAAGGGAGTCCAGGGAACAGGCTGGTGAGTTAGCACAAGCCCTGGGGGCTTCTTAGGAATAACAGACAGGATGGCACCGATCCATCTTGCAGCCCGTGCCCTGTGCTGGAGTAGGCACCAGCCTGGTCTGTCTGGTTTTTTTCTGTTTTTCATGGTTGAGTCTGGAAATATTTGGGATTATAAACATTGCAGCGCCTTCGTTCTGTAGGAAAAGATGATCTGCGGAAAGAGCAAAGGGAGAGCTTTACGTCTCAGGAGGCTGAGAAGACGGTCTCCATCATGCTCTTGATGATTCCAAAGCAGCAGGACAGAGAGAGGAGCAAAACCATCTCTAGCACGGATGTTTTATTTCTCTGATACAGATCTTTCATTTCTTTGGGTTGGGAAACCTTGGAGATGTTGGGTGGCTTTGCAATGCTTGCAGACGTGCTGGTGATGCTCAAGAAAGCCTGGGCAGAACTCCCTTTTGTGGGTGTTCGTGTCTATTTCAACTTTGCTACCCTTATGACGGTGAAAGGAAAATCTTGCCCTCAGTAACTGTTGGGAAGTTGAGGTTCCCCTCTCAAAACCTGGAGAAATTGCAGGCCGTGTCGCTCTGCCTGCAGACAGCTGGCGAATGGGAGCAGGAGGGCCCCTGATGCTCAGCCGGACTTTCTACACGTGCAGAAATGGATTTTTGCAGGCATCTGCCTTTGCTTACGTGAACCCTCGCCCGCTCCCTGTGAAGTGGTACAGTCCAGGCTGGGGTTTACCACCTCTTTTGATCTCGGGCGAACCAGATCTCCACGGCTCTCTGCCACAAGTCACCCTGGTCTCAGCCTTGCAATCAAATCCCCAGTAACTGAAGCCACAAGGGTAAATTATTCATCAGGAAAAGTTTCCAAAATAGAACATGGTCCAGAGGGGGAAAAAAAGACAATTTAGAAGAGAGAAAAAGAGATGGAGGGGAAGAAAAATGCAGTTGGAAGCATAAAAATGAGGCCATGCTATGTTCTACTGGATCCTACTCTATAATTATCCTCAAAGTGCTGAAAATCTCAGGGATATTTTCAAAAACACCCACACACACAATTTTTTTTTCCTCCTCCGCAGAATGCCTAAAGGTTATATAAATATAAAGGACAAAGGAGGAGAAAAACAGCTGGTGGTCAGTTTGGCCAATATTTCTTGTGGACTAGAAACCTTGACAATAATTCTTTCCAACTCCTCTATAGCAGTGACCTAAGGAGGCATCATGATTCTCTTCTGTGTTGCACTGGTGTGTGGCTGTGTGCATGGGTGAGGAAGCACAAGGCAGGCTGCCTATGCCAGTGTTTCCCACCCTTGCGGATTTCCCAGGGTGTGGACTTCAACCCCCAGAACTCCCCAGCCAGCTTGGCCATGGATGAGAACTCTGGGAGTTGAAGTCCACCCACCTGGGAGTGGCCAAGGTGGGGAAACTCTGCGCTGGGTCACGTGACCAAGAAAGGGACTTAGAATGGAGCAAGTGACGATATCTGAAGCCGTTGCCCAGCTGCCTCGCCCGTAGGGGTGCACTGGTGTGTGTGAGAAGACCTTGAGAAACGGGGTGAAGAGATGCTGCCTAGGGAACGATCCCATAAGAGAGGGCATAGCCTGCATAACGGGCAGAGAAGAGCTCAGACAGGACCCTCCCTAACTTCTCGGGCTGTAAAGGAGACAGCGGGAGAATTGTACTTTCAGACTTGCAAGATTCTGTTCATGTAGCCTTACAATAAAGCAGAATTAACCCATCTGGTCGTGTTTCCTGGGAAGGCTGACAACTGGGGAAATGCACAGGGTTTCTCCCCCTTCTGCGCTCCCCGGACAGATCCATCCTTCTTTGACTGGCTTCCCCTCTCACACCAAATCCAGCCCCGTTCTGCTCAGTTGCAAAGAGTTACCCCACAGATAGGCAGTCCAACAAACAGAATCTTACCATTTCTTCAGCCTTTCCTTTCCAACTTTCAGGTGGGTTGGGAAGAATATCCAAGAAAGTCGACCACTAGAGATCCAGGCTCAGACATTTGGAACAGTGCCAGATCGGGCAGCTGGGAGAAGTGGCGTGGTGCCCCACAGCTTTCCAGAGAAAATGGGGGTGGTGCTTTTGCTGTGGTACAGGAGCAAAGATAAAGTCATCGATAAGTTTTAGGTGTGCACTGAATAAACCCCCTCCTTTCCAATTGCTGGAAAGACTACAGCTGAGAAACAGCCGGATCAAGAGCTGTACTTCCTTTCTGTTTAGTAGGGTGGCAGCACTTGCCTGCTTTCCAAAATGGAACTAGAACTAGTTCCTCCTTGGATGGGAGACCACTAGGAGAGCCCACCATGGAAGACTAGACTAGAACATTAAAAAAAAAATCTAGAAGAAGGCAACAGCAAAGGAATTCCACATTGTTGCCAAGAATGGTTCTGTCCTCTAAGTCACTAAGACTCAAACTTTGCCTTCTTGAGAACGAAAGCTACGGAGAGGGGTTTCACTTCTTTTACTTTTTCCCTGATAGCCTGAGCTACAGAGTCAACAACTTCAGGGACAAATGGAAGCCAAAGGGAAGGCTTCCCCTGTTGCATTTCTCATGGCTGAACGCGGGCTTTGCCCAACGGAAAGGAAGACGTGGAAGCCTTGCGCACAGCTGGTTTGCATTTCCAGGGCAACTGGACTCTTATCATTTCTATCAGGATCTGGGGCCCCTCCTCGCCGATGCCGGAGAACAGTTTACGCAGCAAGTCTGGGGGAATGTTGGACGTAGTTGTGGGGCTTTGCTTTCGGGAAAGATGCAGCAGAGCAGAAGCCGGGGAGGCTTATCTGATGCACGCTGGTTCCCAGTGGGAAACCAGCGTGCCAGGCGAGGGCGTGAGTGCCAGGCAGCTCAGCGGCGGGGCATCAAGTGCAAGAACGCAAGGGAGGTGGGGTGGCATGGCGGCGTCGCCACCATCGCCTTCGACCTTGAGGATTTCACTTGGAGCCTTTCTGAATTTGCGGGTGTCTGATGTCCCAGGTTACAAGGGCCTGGCCGGAAAAAACATGCTTTTTTTATCCCGTCTATCTGCATTCCGCTTATTTCAGAGTATTAGGGTTTTAAAGCTGCTTGAGAGCCTTTTGACTAAACATGAGGATATCTAAAGACTTCACCAGAAATACGATGCAGATGAAGTTGGGCATTCTTAGAAGGGGAAGCTGAATGCTTGAAAGCTGTTTTGATTTTCAGCAGTCGTTTCGGGGAATTCTCAATGGCCGCGAATGATCTTCCCTCGTCTGATGTGCCCAGCTGCTCTCTCATTTGCAGTCTATGCCCCTGAAACTCCAAAATCCATTCAGCTGATCTAGGCATCAGGGAGTAGGTGGGGGGGGGGGGTCAAAAAAATCAAGATGGCAACTGGGACTCTGTGATCAATGCCTTGCAATGCAGGTAAAAAAGAGGTGGGTCTACTTCGATTGCTGCTTGCACATGTAGTCCTTTCCTTTATTTGTATTGTCCCCCCCCCAGCCTTACATTCTTTTACAAAGTCCTCCGCAAAATTGCAAAAGCAAAATAGAAAACAGCTGTGATGCAAAGATACTGTACGTGCAAGTATATCAAACTTGAAAACCCCACATATGCATTCGCATGATTGCTGGAAGGGTGCGTATAAACAAATCTGGCTGTTGTGCTATCTTACACATCAGGAGTATGCGTGTGCATGTTGGTGTGTGTGCTGGCGGTGTGCGTGAAAGCACTGCAGCTCTCAGCAGCTTCCAGCTGCACAGAGATCGTATCTGAGACAGAGCTTGGAAGTGAAAGATTCAGAATTCACATTCCTCTGGTTACCCATTCCAAACCAGAGTGGAACCCAGTTGGAGCATTATGCTCAGCCAGGATGCACGCCAGCATTGGAGCTGGCCATTGGGGACACCCCCAACATATCCAGCCCCCCCACCATCCCTTCGGAGATTCTCCCTGCAGTCATCGTCTTGGTTCATCAGGGCTTCCGATTTCATAAGAATGCCACTGATCCTCAGATAACAAGCTTCAGTCAAAATCTGGGGTGTTGTTGATTCACGTATTGATTTGATTTATAAGGCCACCCCTCTCACCATAGTGACTCTGGCAGCTATTGTAGAATAAAAACTCCAAAAACAAAACCAGCTAGAGATATGTGCAGGATCTGGGCTGCTCCTAGCCCTGCACTCTTCTGGACAGAAGCTCTGATGGGGTTCCTGGGATCTGTGGGAGCCCCTCTCCCAGCTTAGGAGCCACAGCCCGAAGTGCTCCTCCCACCACTGGGACCCCGTTGGCCTTGACTTTCCCCATCCTCTCTAGGTCCTCCTTCAGGCCCTGGTCCTTCTCCAGCTCCTCCTCCTCCTCCTTCCTGATGTTGCTGTCCCTTTGCACCACTACATCTATCACCACCGCTGTCTTCTGGTCCTTGTCTACTGCCACGATGTCTGGTTGATTGGCCAGTACCTGCCTGTCCGTCTGGATCTGGAAGTCCCACAGGATCTTAGCCCTGTTATTCTCCATGACCTTCTGTGGAATCTCTCATCTGGGCTTGGGAGGGACCAGGCCATACGCTGTGCAGATGTTCCTGTACACAACTCCAGCTACTTGGTTGTGTCACTCAGTGTATGCTGTTCGGCACCGCTACATCTATCACCTCCGCTGTCTTCTGGTCCTTGTCTGCTATATTTTTGGCAACCAAGGACAATACCAGCCAACAATAATTTAACAGAACTTCATGGCCTCAGTTAACCACCAGAATACCCTGCCTGGGGAAACATCCAGGGTTTTGAGCAAGGCCAATCTAATTTTGGGGAGCATGGCGGTTCCAACAGGCAGGCACGGGAATGAGGGTTTGGTCTCCTAACAGAAGAACTTTGAAATCAGGAACACTGCCCAGACCTCTGTAATGTTGGTGGAGATCTAAAGCAGTGTTTCCCAACCTTGGCCACTTGAAGATGTATAGACTTCAGCTCTCAGAATTCCCCAGCCAACATGCTGACTAGGGAATTCTGGGAGTTGAAGTCCACACATGCTGGTTGGGAAATTCTGGGAGTTGAAGTGCACATGTCTTCAAGTGGCCAAGGTTGGGAAACCCCGATCTAGAGGGTAGAACAGTCTACTCACAGATGTCATTGCCAGCCCTGGACTGGCATTGACATAAGAGTGTCCACAGAGACATCCTAGTGTATGCCCCTCCTTTATTGTGATGGCACTATGTGATAGGGTTTTGCAAATGCTCAGTTGCTGTAAAGCACTTCTTCCTTGCTTGCTGGCAAAAAGCAGGCCAGACACACCAGCTGGATTGTTCTGGTAATTGCCAGCGATTGGTGAAAAGCAGACCAGCTGCAGACTGGTACTGATGGCCTGTTTTTTGCTGGCAGAGCAGAATGAAAGAGAGAGAGAGAGAGAGATACAAATAGTCCTCGCTTAACACCCATTCATTTAGTGACTGTTCAAAGTTACAACAGTGCTAAAAAAAGTGACTTACAACCAGTGCTCCAAGTTACAACCATCCCAGCACCCCCACAGTCATGTGATCACAATCTGGGTGCTTGGCAACCAGCTCGCACTTACGACACTTGCAGTGTCCTGGGGTCACACGATCGTCATTTGCGACCTTCCCAGCTGGCTTCCGGCAAGCAAAATCAATAGGGAACCGCATGATTCATTTAACAACCACTGCAAAAAGATTGTAAAATTGGGTCCAATTCTCTTAACAACCGCCCCGCTTAACAACCAATTTTCTGGTCCCTATTGTGGTTGTTAAGCAGGACTACCTGTAGATAGATAGATGATAGATAGACAGAGAGAGAGATGATAGATAGATAATAAATAGAGAGAGAGAGAGAGAGAGAGATGATAGATAGATAGATAGATAGATAGATAGATAGATAGATAGATAGATAAAAATAGATATAATGTTACCCTCTGTTTTTCTCAGAATCACTTTTTATTGGCTTCACTATGGATAACCCTGCTGAGCAACCTGGCTGGCCCCTGGATCATTCCAGAGAGGAAGTGTAAGAGCTGAACTGTGCAATCCAATGCCTTTTCAGTCTTTCCAACCCAAGAGGACACTGGAAAGAAATGATATAAAGGAGCTTGGACTCCGCCTATCTGTCCCTCCCTGGAATCAGTCTCTGAAAATAAAACAGAACGAGACCGAAGCATTCGCCCCAAAGTTTTAGTACGGCAATAGTTGATCTCGCCACGAATCACGTGCAATTTTATGGTGTTTCTCTCCTGGTGAAGTTCATCTCAATACAGGCATATTCTCCTTGCATAGAGGAACGGGGTAATTGCTCCTCAGGTGACAAAAAGAGATAATGCTCAATGGGATTCCAATTAATTTGGAATTATCTGCCCCATTTTCTACATTGTCTAGTCTATTTTTAAAGCATCCTTTGTCACCTGCACCAGCAACGCTCCTGCTGTCTTTGGCAGACCTGCGTGTTTGAAGATGAAATTATATCACGCCTGGTGCAAACAACAATTTTAACTGCCTCAGCTGGGTTATAGACTCAACGCTGCTGCTGTTCATTTCTGAAAACTGATAAGTGGAGGGCGCAGAATTCTCCAGGCAGTCGTTTGCAACCCAGGTGTACAGTCTAGCATTTATGCAACGGTTTGGACGTTTCCCATTAGAGGAGACATGCTACTTTCCCGCAGTGCGTGCAAGAAAGCTCTGCGCGGTGGCTGCAATTTGCAGAGAGGAAGCTGGACTCCTCTTGACACAAGATGTGTGATGTACAGTACCTGATGGGCAGAGTTCTGTCTTTTTCAGGGGACTAAACTGTATCTGAAGGGTTTTCAACATCATGCAGAAGCTTTGCTCGCACCACGCTTTCGGTGAAAGACGAAACTGCTGGGCGTTTGCACAACGCCTGAGGCTGGCTGATGGTCACACTTTGCTTAGGTTTTGGGGTGGATTAAGGGCTGTTTGGTTAGTTTATGGCTCCCTCACATTTATTTTCAGGGTGGGGTGAAGGGGGGCATGGGAGGTCATGATGCCAACCCAGCATCTTACACACTTGTGCTTAGACATTGGGAAGCAAGTGAGGTTTGCACCATGATGTTGCCACGTGTGTGCTGCCTTTTGAGGTCATCGCAGCTGCAGAGACAGGTGGGTTTGGTATATTATGGGCACTCAGGAAGTGGGCAAAATCCATAACCAGGTTAAGTGTTTTGTGGGCCGCAGGCAGTGAAACGCACAGGTAGAATTCAGATTGCAAGTGCTTTGGGTTGGAGGTCTTCTTAACGTTGCTCTGCCCAAAGAAACCCATTTGCAGTTAAACTCAAGGCCCAGGGTTGTACATCCTTGCTAAAATAGATCACAAAGGCCAACTGAGTTTTAATGAGTTCTTTCTGGGGGATTCCCATAATGACAGGACTTGGAGTTGGCCCTTAAATGTAAGAACCTGTCAACCTTTTCAATGCAACAGTAGAATCAGAAAAGGAAGGGGACCTCGAGGTCACCTAGTCCAACTCCTACTCAATGCAGGAATTCAGGTTAAAGATCCAGCCCCTGCTTAAACACAGACGGTGTGATAGGGGGGCTGTCACCTCTACAGGTCATCGGTTCCACTGTTGAGCTGCTCTTACCTCAGGTAGTCCTTGCTTAACCACCACAATAGGATTGGAAAATCGGTTGTTAAGTGGGGTGGTTGTTAAGCGAATCACCCCATGACCAAACCCAATTTTACAATCATTTTTACAATGGTCGTTAAGTGAATCATGTGATCATTAAGCGAATCCAGCTTCCCCAATGGACTTTTTTGCTGGAATTCACTTAATGACCACAGCAATTCATTTAAAGACTGTCGTAAAAAAGGTTGCAAATTGCAATCACATGACTGCGGGGGGTGGTGCGATTGAGACAGTCATAAGTGCGAGTACAGGTCATAAAGTACTTTTTCCAAGGCCTTTGTAACTTTGAATTGTCGTTAAATGAACGATTGTTAAGCGAGGACTACCTGCATAAGGAAGTTTTGCCTAACATTAACTCAGAGTCTCCCTCATGTAAATCCATTCTGCTGGGTCCTTCAACTCTAAAAGGATGGAGAACAGGTTTTGATTTTCTCTGGCATGGCTTCTCTTGAAATATTTGAAATGCACTCTCATCCCTGCACAGCATCACTCTTCAAGACTCAATGTCTTCATTTCCCTCAATCCCTCCTTGAGGCCCTGCTTTCCGATTCCAACAAGCATCTCTCCTTTGTTTGAATTTTTCCCAAATGTGATGCCTAGAACTAGACACAGGACTTAAGGGAGAGTTCGATGGATGCAGAAAAAAGTGGAAGGATTACTGTTCATTATGAGGGATCTATTCTGTACTTCCCCGATGGAAGCAGTTATGCCCCAGCATGACTTACATTCACTTGGATCAACTACAATTGCAAGATCTTTTCACATTCACGGTCAGCAAATCACGTACTCATCTTCTCTTCATGAACATCCAACCAATGAAAACTTTGTGGGCATGGACGGTGGGGTGGGGAGACAATGGAGAGCCCTCCCCAGCGGGGATCTTCAAGCAGAGAGTGGATAATAGCCATTTTGGGGAGATGTTCTAACCTTGACTTGTCTGCATAGGTTGGACCCTTTTCAATAGCAAGGGACTAGAAGAGAAAAGATAAAGAAAAGGATAATTAATAGGAGTAAATGAGGATACATATATTTAATTACTATTGAAGATGATGATTAAGAGTCTGGTTTGGTTCCATGATGGCACCTTGGATCTGTTGAAAGAAGAATTTGCTTAATGACCTAGTTGAAGGCAGAGAAGGAAAAGGGATAAATAATTGGGTTTTCTTGGGTTCAGAAAGAGATGAAGATGAAATGTGTGATGGAGAAGTTAAGATGGGGTGAAAGCTAGGAGGAAAGCCATGCCAAGCCATGCCAAGGAAAGTCAGAGACAAGATGAAAAGAAAGATCAAAATGGTTAAGTTCTAGCACTTATTTGGGGCATTTGATGTGAGCAGATGATGGATAAGAAGTGACTTTGACTGACAAGTTTCCAAGAACTAGAAAATGGCAAAGGTGATGGATAAGGTGAATGGACAGGGTCAAAGAGATGATTGGAATGTCCTTGAAGAACCATGACTTAAAGACAGGTCAGGTTGATGACTGGCTGTCCACATGTTAACCAGAAGTCCAGCCTGACTTGATGACACCCAGAAGACATGCAGTGCAATAATGAAAAGTCACTTATGGGATCAAGAAACTTTGGGACACAGGATGTTTATAGAGATGGATATGTGAAGATCTCTGGAAGGAAATAAAGGAAGATAAGGCCAAGGAACTGTGAACTTTATGATGACTATTTAGAAACCAGCTGAACGGAAGAGAGCAAAGGCAGAGGAGTTTGTGTCCTGCCCCGTAAAAGTCAGATCTCAGAAAAAGAGGTTGTAGCCTTTACTGTTGTAACCTGGCTGATTTCAGGGTTTCCAAGTTATGATTAACTCGGCTGGATGAACTTTGGGGAAATTGGAATGGGCAAAGAGGCAGAGGGATTTGGCCTCGAAACGAGATGCCGGATGTGGTCACCCCCTACGAGCTAATTCTTGACTATTTGGTGGGGAGGGAAGTTAACTATTCCAAAAGGCCTTTGGTGAATTCTTCCCTCCTGGCGAAAGCCCAGATGGTGTGGAGCAGAACAGCGTGAGAGGAAGGCCATGGTACAGGCTTCTGCACTCAGCAGGATGTTTGGTGCAGATTCAGTCAAGCATTGCTGAGGCTCAGGATGTTCTTCCCTTTCTGTCATATTTTCAGGGACCAGATTTGCAACTGCAAATCTGATGCCACTGAAGCAGCACCAGGGACGCGCCGGGGAACAGGGGAGAGACACGCATCCAGGAGCAGCAGGGCGAGTCTGAGACAGGTCCAGACATGACTTGAAGGGAAGTGTTCTAGGTAGGCAGCCACCTGGGTTTTCCAGGAGTTGGGTGCAACCCAGCAATGGGCGCAACCCACTAGGCCCGAGTGACCCTGCAGCAGATCTCATGTTCTGCATGCAGAAAATCCCTGAGGAAGTCCTGTCATCTCCAGATGTTCTTCTAAACTCTGGAAGATCACAGTTAAACAGTGAGGATGATCCTGGGAATCCCTGTTAGGATTTCAAGACATGCCCGTAGAAGAAGACCGCCTTGCTGTAATCATCTGGCTGCCATGTCCAAGAGATAGCCGGTGCATTTCTTTGGGCAAGGAAAGTTTAATGTCGAGCATGACTTTGTTCGTTCATGCATTTCTTTAATGCCCAGCTCATTGGCATTAGTGGGCTGATCTTGAAAGAGCTGAGTGGATTATTTCTTCATGACAGTGGCATGGAATATGAGGAGGAAAAGGGAAAGGAGAGGAGAGGAGAGGAGAGGAGAGGAGAGGAGAGGGAGGAAGGAAGGAAGGAAGGAAGGAAGGAAGGAAGGAAGGAAGGAAGGAAGGAAGGAAGGAAGGAAGGAAGGAGTTGCAGAAGAGGAAAAGGGAAGGGAAGGGAAGGGAAGGGAAGGGAAGGAGGGAAGGGAAGGGAAGGGAAGGGAAGGGAAGGGAAGGGAAGGGAAGGGAAGGGAAGGGAAGGGAAGGGAGGGAAAGGAGGGAGGGAGGGAGGGGAGGGAGGGAGGGAGGGAGGAAGGAAGGAAGGAAGGAAGGAAGGAAGGAAGGAAGGAAGGAAGGAAGGAAGGAAGGAAGGAGTTGCAGAAGAGGAAAAGGGAAGGGAAGGGAAGGGAAGGGAAGGGAAGGGAAGGGAAGGGAAGGGAAGGGAAGGGAAGGGAAGGGAAGGGAAGGGGCTAGTTAATTGAAAAAAGCCACTTCTTCTAAGTGTGATTAACAAAACTACCATGCCATGTCCATAGAGTCACTACACTTTAAGTACAGCTCAGGGAGATATTCTCTTCCCTTATTTATGAGGCCCCCAACCATGTCTCTGGCTGGTGCATGGGTAAATTTAACCCCCCAAATGCAAAATGAGAAAGCAGAGATGGAAAAAGTGGTACCCAAGCCGAAATAAAGGTGTGTACATCCTCAGACACACACTAAGCCGTAATCCCATCCAGAACCTGTTTTTATTTCGCCCCAAGGAGCAGGTCTCTGTGTGTGTGTGATCCCATGTCAAGCGAAACTCTCTAAGGCGGTCTGCCCTGCTTTCTGTGGTTGCGAAAAGCAAAGGCATGTTCTTCCAGTCGTGCCCTGAGATCTCAGCATGCAGATTCCGTCAGAATTGCATTATGCCAGAAAAAAAATGTTTGCTTGAAGTTCCAAGCTGCTACAAACAGAGGCCGTTGATATTTTAAATAGATTTCAGTGCAACTTTGTGTTAATCTTACAGACATGACCTCAGGCAATGCATCAATATTATTAAATAAGGCAACTTTAAAGTCAGTTTTCTCTTAGAATATTATGGCTGGTGAGTCATGGAAAATCCAGCAATTACTCTCTCAAATAAAATCATTTACAGCCGTGTTCCTTGATAGATTTTTTTCCTGGTCATTAGAAAATGTGGCATTTGAAACGGGCTAAGAAGAAAAGGAAATGGTATTGTCATTTACTGAAAGACCTTTTTTTTTCAGCCAGAGCAAAACAGATAAGATTTCCAGGTCGTATAGATTCCCCCCCCCCCCCCCCCCCCCCCCCCGAGCGTAAGGATGAGGTTTCTGTGTAAGCTGAAACCCTGCATATTAATGCAATGTACTGAACTTCCTAAACCCATTTCCACGTTGGTACATATGACGAAATCTGGTTTGTTTGTTTAATTAATTAAAATGAAAACAACAGCAAAAAGAGAAAAGAAGAAACAAGATTAAGAGAAGAAAAGAAGACAGCAATACAAGAACAAAACATAAACACAAGAACTTTGTGTTGTATGGATGAGTTTTACACAACAGTTTCCATAAAGGATAACCATATTTCTTTGTAATCATCGAGACTTAATCTACATCTGCAAGCAACTTGTTCCAAAGTCACAACTAACAACTTCAGTACACTTTTATGTCCAAATTAGGGCCATCAATTCATCTTTTCAGTGTTGAAGGTGGGGAGAATCCTGTTCTATCATCCAGGTCTCAACTTTCCATATCATGGGTTTGCAATTCAACAAGACGTGGATGTCTGAAAATACTAAACCTTGTCTCAAGAAAGTCAGATGAATATAGGTAATGACCTCTTCCAAGGACTTTGCAAGAACATATGTTTTAATGAAGGGATTGCACCAAACTTATTGTGCAGAATAGTGGTCTGTTATTAACAAATGTCCATTAAATCAGACGGTTTTGTCGTTTGCATTACAACCTTGTGATTTGTGCCATTTGCATAGTGCAGCGCATAAGACCAATAACTCATATTATATCTCTGGCATCATTAACCTGATTAAGGCAGGATACAAATTAATTTCCCCAGTGCGGAAAGTGTTGCAGTGGGATCTGAGGAATCCAGGTTTCATTGCAGGCAGAACTATACTGAACAGACTAGGTTTCCTTAACACGCTGTGTCTAGAGAAGAAAGTATGGTCAATGCTGACCAAAATTTGTGCATCGTAGAAATGTAGGTACTGGGTTTCCGACAGACCTAGTTGACAAAAATTACTTGCATGAAAGACACTGCTTTCCACGGAGGACACAAACCCAATCAAACTCCTGAGTTTATCGCTTCACTTTGCCCTCTTTAGACATCTCTGGAAGGACTGCAAATGAAACATTTCAACTTTTAATGAGGCTATCATTTTGATGGAGAGGTGTGAAAGTCAAAGGAGGGTCAGGGGGCAGAGGTGGCGGGTGGCTGGAGGAATCGATCTTAGGCAAGGGAAACTGAATTTTACAAAGCGGGGGAAGGGGAGCTTCTGATGCAGCCCATTTCATCAACCCATCATCAAGTTGGCTTTAAACCAGTCGGGATGTGTGAATTGGGCTCGACCCGCCCGGATTCGGTGGCTGAGCTGGGCTGATTTGAATTGTGGAGTCCGTGCTGCTCCGGGAGGCGGATGAAGTCCCGTTTAATTTTGTGAAAGTCAAGGAAGGGCACCATCCGGGAGCTTTCTTCTCTATTATCTCCATCTCTAGGGGGGGAAAAAAGGCTGCCAGAGGGACCTTGTGCTGAGAAGGCTCAACCCTTTCAGTGGCCGTCAGCAGCTGCCATTTTCCTCTCAAGTGAGTCTGAAGATTGAACTGTAAGGAATGTGAATCATTTTCTAAGATAGAAAGGAAGGAAGCAAGGAGGAGGGGAGGGGAGGGAAGGAGAGGAGAGGAGAAGAGGGGAAGAGAAAAGAAGAGAAGAGAAGAGAAGAGAAGAGAAGAGAAGAGAAGAGAAGAGAAGAGAAGAGAGGAGAGGAGAGGAGAGGGGAGGGGAGGGGAGGGGAGGGGAGGGGAGGGGAGGGGAGAGAAGAGAAGAGAAGAGAAGAGAAGAGAAGAGAAGAGAAGAGAAGAGAGGGGAGGGGAGGGGAGGGGAGGAGAAGAAGGGAAGGGAAGAGAAGAGAAGAGAAGAGAAGAGAAGAGAAGAGAAGAGAAGAGAAGAGAGGGGAGGGGAGGGGAGGGGAGGAGAAGAAGGGAAGAGAAGAGAAGAGAAGAGAAGGGAGGGGAGGGGAGGGGAGGGTCTTGCTGCTGGATGCAGTTGTGCAACAGCCTCTCGCATTTCTCTTCTCTTCTCTTCTCTTCTCTTCTCTTCTCTTCTCTTCTCTTCTCTTCTCTCCTCTCCTCTCCTCTCCTCTCCTCTCCTCTCCTCTCCTCTCCCCTCCCCTCCCCTCCCCTCCCCTCCCCTCCCCTCCCCTCCCTCCCTTCTTCCTTCTTTCTGATGGGAAATACTCAAAATTGATCTTGGCATCTTCCCTTTGCAAACTACTTAATCTGCTAATCATCTGCAAATTTGCTACTTGTTACCAAAGTCCCAGAATTCTCTGCCTCGGATTGAACTGCCAGCTGTTAGAGACATCAACAGCTTCATTTCCAGCGTTGTTCATAAATGTCACAATTATCTCAGCATCTTCCTGATCTTGCTGTTTGCAGGTCGACGGAATCCAGCAAAATGTTTAATTTCTTTCTTGTTTTCCCCAGGATCCAGCAACTTTACCTAAGAATTTTTGCTCCTGGGAATTTAAAGTCTCTGTCTTTCCAACAGACATTGTAGGAGGAAAGCCACGTTAGTTTATGATAGCCAAAATTAAGAGGAAATCTGGTAGCGGCATTGCAGACTCTGCAGCTCAGGGAGCTGTGCCTTTTAATAACATTTGTGAGTCTGAAAAAATGCCACCGTCGCCTCCTGATTTTGATCTTTTCAGCAGTTTCTTATCTTCTACCCCCAAGCTGCCCACTCCTGGTACCACGCTCTGCTTTCTTTAAGAAGCAATGCTGCTTGTAGTAAAACAAATAACACAATACATTAAAATAATTAATGTATTAAACAGTACCTTCATTAGATTGTGTGGAACTTAAATAAAAAAAAGAAATAGTTGCTTTTTCGCAAATGCACAGGATAGAATATCTAATTGTCATCCATTTCAGCAAGTTGTTTTTAATGTAATAGATAGAAAGGAGAACAAGATGTCAGAGATGAAAAAAAATGTTCTTTGGGCCTCTCCATAGTCTTGGAAAATCTTGGATATGATTCCCAAATTGTCCGCATAAATTGTCACTAAAGTAAAATTTTTAATCAGTGCACATTATGAAAGACAAAAGGGGTACTCATATTATGTGGGTTTTGCTTTTTGACCAGTTAGGTAGTTGATCTTGAAAACTAAGAAACTGTGGACCAGTTAGGGATGGGAGACCTCTAGGAAATGCCAGGACTGGAGGCTGGAGAGGAAAGTTGAAAAACACCCCATAAAAAAGACAGTGGCAAAAGTTGCCACTGCCTTATTTCTTTGCCGAGAAAATAACATGATTTCTGTGAACTGAGGACAACTTTATCTTTTAACTTAATTTTAATTCAAGTATAGAATTACACCCGACAGATCTTTACTCACGCATTTCCTTTTCAATTTAATTTGACTTCAATCTAAACATTATATCGGATTGAGTTTTTGTTCTGGAGCCAGCCACTGCATTTTCCAAGCGGGGCTCTGCGGTGCTCCTGAAATGCGACACGATGCTCAGCTTCACCCCCTCCATCCTGTAAATGTTCAGGCGGTTGCGTCCACCTATCCTGTCTGTTTTCGGTTCACGCTGAAAAGAAATGCAGCTCTGCAGCGCCCAGATCTGAAAGCAACAAGCATTTTGGCCCAGATACAGGGGCTCACCGATCACCTGTTTGCAGTTCTTCAAAGACCTGCTTCTTTTCCTGGGATCGCGCACAACAGGTGCTAAGTTGCAGCCTTGCACTCCAAAGCGTGCATTCCATGCACCTTTCCAATCCAACAGGCTGTGTGGTCCTAGTACAAATTTTGGGATTTCTGTCCCTTAATGGACGTGCATCGTTGCTGTTTTATGTGATGCTGGTTCTGTATTGCCTCAAACACCCTAAAAAATGAATATTGCTCTGCGTAAAGCTGATTTGCAAGTTTTACACACTCCCCCCTAAATGGTGCAATTTGTCTAACCGGTTCATTAAAAGTCAGTCATCCGTTACCCAAAGGTATTATACCTACATGACATCTAACATACTGCTGTGGAGAATTATAATATTGTTTTCTTTTGAGGTTTGAAATTTAGCTGTGTGCAGAGGAAAATATGCAATTATGCAAACTCCAACAAATTCCAGCGAGAAGGTTCATGAGACTTTTCACATTGCTTTGCTTCACCCATATAACTTTTCTCTGGCTTCAGCATTCATGTAATTTTTCCCATAGCCCTTCGTTGAGTGTCTCTGTGTGTGTTTGTGCATGCATGTTAAACGGTTAAGAAACTCTGCAAAAAATGGAAAAGAAACTAGAAAATTGCCGGAGCGGCATTTTGTCCAAAGAAAAGAATTATTAAAAGGGTGGGAAGTTGCAAGGGTACGTAATCAAGAACAGGAATCTGTCTTTGGTAGAACCTAGTTCTGTTGTTATTGCCATTATATTTAGCCTGAACGATAGAGATAATGAAAACAGAATTCAAATTTCCTTTCTGTGTATTTTTATTCCTTAAACTGTTAAGGAATGACAGTTTAATACTTTGAAGGAGAGATCACTCCCCATATCTTGGGTTTCCAAGAAGCCTTGAGAAAAAAGGGGTGGGATCTTGGGAATATTTTGGGAATATAAATGTGGTTCCGAAGCTCCATTAGGTACACAAAAGCCTTCATCCACCTAAAGACA
Organism: Liasis olivaceus; assembly: GCA_030867105.1. NCBI lineage: Eukaryota > Metazoa > Chordata > Lepidosauria > Squamata > Pythonidae > Liasis > Liasis olivaceus. Next base: position 2,667,717 of record CM061351.1, read on the forward strand.
AACGGCTTTTCTCTTTGCTTATTCCTTTTGCAAGAAAAATGAAATAATAATAATAATAATAAAAACACGGAGTCTTCTTTCAGGGCTGAATTTCATTTCATTCATCCTTAAATCAGACCCGCTTGGATGATCCTCCAAAGGACCAAATAGGATCTGCTTTAAATGGTATAGATTTAATGAATCTTTGTTTTAAAAATCAAAAGCAAGTTTCTAGTCCTCATGTTGGACCAGAACCCTGACTGTCTTCACAGCCTGCCGTTATTATGACCTCAAGGGATTCGCATTCGCCTCTCCTAAATATCCAGGAATTGGCAGAAGGTCTTAAGAAAATAAGGGGTTCGAATAGAATTAGAAATCATCTTTTTGAACGGAACCTACAGAAACAACAACGTGGCAATGATCTTGTGTGTATGTGGGGGGGGGGGGGCAGAATTCTACTTTTCCTGGATCTTCTCTGTTTTCTTAGAGCAGTGTTTTTCAATGTTAGCAACCCTAAGATGTGTGGACTTCAACTCCCAGAATTCCCCAGCCAGCATGGCTGGCTGGGGAATTCTGGGAGTTGAAGTCCACACATCTTAGAGTTGCTAACATTGAGAAGCACTGTCTTAGGACATTAAAAAAAGTTCTTTTGCTTTGCTTCCAGCCCACCAAAATGCAATGCTGGGATCCCCGATTGGCTGAGTTGATTCTGATCTGAAAAGAGCAACAGTTTTAACATATATTTTGGAACAATTGATTGATTGACTGATTGATTGAGGCAAATCCGTGGTCCAGGCCTCCTGGCATGGAAGGTTCAGTTTCCCCAAACCTTCTTGCCTACCGCTCGATCGTATTCCTCTGCAATCTTCTATATGCCAACAAGCCAAGATTCCGAACGTGTGAAACTGGGTCAAACCACGATGAGCAGATTGGCTCTGCTGGGGGGAAAGAAAAAGGAAAGAAAATCACACCACGCCAGGTGGCAGTGCAGTTTGTCAGATGAGATTTCGGGCCCGTTGCCAGAGGTTAAAAATAGCGAGATGCTCAGAGATTAGCTATAAATTGTATTTCGAAGCCTCCTGAGTGGAAGGAGCCAATTTCCTTGCCATTGATGAGTTCCAAATTTGGCCATATTTTTAAGTGTGGAACATTTTTTCTCCACTTTCCGTTTCGATCTCCTGCGCTTTTTATCCCTTTGATGAAGGATTTCGAGGAGGTCTGCACGATCTCGTGAAAAACCCCACCCCACCAAAACGTTCACCTGGCCCGATGAAATTGCAAATCCCCCCTGGGTGTGGGAGCACGTGAGAAATCGGGCACGGGTGTGAGAAATGATAAAAGCGTTGTTTTTGCACGTAAACTCATTTGACAGTATACACTTTAAAATAAACCTCAATGAGCAACTAGTAGTGAAAGGGGGTCTTCCAGACCCCTGTTTTTCTAAGCAAAACATATAAACTGACACGATCAAGTTACTGGTCCTCAATTGTACAAGAGGGGTCTTAGTGTAAAGAGGTGCTAGATTGCTTAAAATGAGCAAAAGGGCTGAAATACAGAAGATGGGGAAATATAGGAGGATGCTTGTGTGATTGGTCAAAGGCAGTGTTGTCCAAACTTGGCCACTTTAAGATGAGTGGACTTCAACTCCCAGAATTCCCCAGCCAGCCATCCTTTTTCCAAGTGGATTTAAATGAGATGATCAGATCTGAGTGTCTAGGGCAGTGTTTCTCAGCCTTGGCCACTTGAAGATGTGTGGACTTCAATTCCCAGAATTCCCCAGCCAGCCTTGCCTCCAATTCTGGGAGTTGAAGTCCACTCATCTTCAAGTGGCCAAGTTTGGACAACACTGGCTTAAGTATTTACTTGTGACATCATCGTGCAAATAGGAAAGGGCGGGGCTTGTGTTATGAGGTCACCTTTCTCCATGTTTGTGTCATCCTTTTGCACCAACACTGGAGAGATAAGGAACCCATTAGAAACACCAACATGAAAAGTCTTCCAGGTAGACAAACAATGATAGCAGTTTTACTTTTCTCCCACTTTCCGAGTTGTGAAGTTTCAGCTTTTCTCGTCCGGTCTGCGAAGGAGTTTTGCAAAGCTGGTTCTGATGAAAAAAAAGAAAGGGCATTTTTTGCGAATTCCTGGAGAGGAGCTGCTGAAATCCAGAAACTCTGACTGGCTTTTGATGAAGTCCTAGTTACATGAAGGCCAGCCAGCATATCCGTGATTTGTTCTTCAGTTGTGCAATGGGGCTGGAGGCACTTATAAAGCTTGACAATGTTGAGTGGGGCATAAAAATGATTTGTAGTTCATTTGCCTCTGTAACAATTACATTTTCACACACGTACAACACACAGATGTAGAGAAACATCTGTCACTTATGATACTTTCTCCTAGACCAGTGTTTCTCAACCTTGGCCACTTGAAGATGTGTGGACTTCAACTCCCAGAATCGCCCAGCCAGCAAGGAATTCTGGGAGTTGAAGTCCACACATCTTCAAGTGGCCAAGGCTGAGAAACACTGCCCTAGACACTCAGATCTGATCATCTCATTTAAATCCACTTGGAAAAAGGAACTCAATGCTTTCCGAATAGATTTGGAAAAAGGGGACACTTTGATTTTCCCCATTGTTTTAGAAAACAGCTTTTGCCAGGGCTGGAAAGCCTTACAAAAGTCAGCCTGGGGAATTGGGGGGTTCGTCAAGCTCGGCCTGCAGCCCGTTTCTCTCTTGGAGAGAACGCTCCAACCTCAGCTCCATGCGCTGATGCCTCCAAATCCGATGCGCTCCCGGAACTCTGGCTGCTTGATCCCAGACTGTAAGCCCTAAATCTTTGGACTGCATTTACTTGCCCTCTGATTTGGCCTGGGGTCCCTGGTTAATGTTACTGAGGTGTGTGCATATATGTACTTGCACATACCAGGGTGCATGGGTGCACTTGCACCCGCAGACAAGATCTGCTTCCCTGTTTAATGTTACCGGCGCAAGCATGTTTGCACTTGCGCGCCCCAGCTTCCTTGTCTGCTCTTCTGCACACAGGCTGGGCTTGCTTCCCTGCGTGATTTATTTCTTCAATTTCCATCCTGCCTTTATTTTGCGCCGTAAATCATGCTCCCTCCTCCTAATATCCCCGCCACAACAGCCCTGCGAGGTGGGTTGGGCTGAGAGAGAGGGACCCAGCCGTCTTCCCTGCCTAGGGGAGGATTCACGGTCTCCTGTTTCTTGACTGGTGCTTCACCACTGCACCAAACCTGCTCCCTGCTTAACATTACTGGAGCGTGCATGCGTGTACTGGCATACACCAGTGGGCGTGGGTGCCCTTGCAACTGAGGGCAAGACTCCACTTCCCTGTTGTACATTACAGGTGTCTGCAGGTGCGGACTTGAACGCACTACGAGTGCACTTGTATCTGCGGGCAAGATTCCACTTCCTTGGTGCATACATGCGTGTCCTTGCGCACATGAGCATGTATGAGCTTGCAGCAAGACTCCACTTTCCTGTTCAACATTACCGTAGTGTGCACGTGTGCCCTTGCACACCCTGGGGTACATTTTCCCGCCCCCTGATTCGCCTTGGGTTCTCACGGGCAAAACCCGGCTTCCCTTCCCTTCGGTCTGCCTACCTTGCCTGGAAAGACTCCGAAAGGAACCTGCCCGCCCCCCTCACCCACCTGGGTCTTCTGTCTGAACCAGGACACGGACCCCCTTCCCAACAGGCACCCTTTGGGGTCCCTGATCCTGCCAACTGGCGCAGCCTTTGAGATACTGGAAATGATTCCCCCAGGACCATCCCCAGGTGTGTCCGTTACCCATGAAAAGGGGTGGGGGGGAAGGATGAGCCCTAAGTTTATTTGCATACAGGGAGTCCTCGTTTAGCAACTGCCTCCTTTAGTGCCTGTTCACAGTTATGACGGTGAGGATAACTTTGTGACCAGACCTCGCATTTATGACCTTCGCAGGTCTGTAGAGCAAAGGAAAGCTGAAGTCAGATTGTGAGCACAGTTGTGGTTTCACTGAGCAACCGTTTTGCTTAATGACCGAGTTGCTGGTCCCAGTTGTGGTTGCCTAATGAGGAGTACCTATATTTCCCAATCCCTTTTTTTCGCTGCAGTCAACAGAAAGCCAAGTCCACCGAGCATGGTCAAAAAAGTCAAGATGGTGACCATGATAGTGTGATCAAAGCTCCACCTGCAGGGCCATGGCCACCATCTTGACTTTTTTGACCACCCCCTATAGAACTCCCCCTGCCAGTGCCTCACCAAAGCTGAAGAGAACCTCGGTTAAACCAGGGTCTGTCTCAATTTCCCTGTTTCGATGGCAAGCCGGAGCTTTTTTATTCATTTGTTGATTTGTTTCATGATTACACAACTTTCCAGTTCATTGTTCAGTTCAAAACATCTCCCAGGCAGCTTGCAATTAGACATTAAAAAAAAACCATTAATTAAAAAAAGATGGTGAAATACGCACTTAAAAACAACAACAGTAAAGCAGCAGCAGCAAATTGCCATGAAAACAAAACCCAACACCTTTTTCCAGTGAACAACAACCACCCTAAATTTACAACATTACTATTCGCTAAAAACCCAGAGAGGTCTAGCAGCCCAATCAGTTGAAGGGGAACATTTGCCAGCGTGTTTGCCAATTTCCCAGTCTAGCCTACAGCCCTGTAAAGCCAGATCTGGAGCTAACTTGGCGGTCGGTTCATGCTTCTAGTCCTCATTGGACAATGCGGCAGATACCAGCAGCTTCACTGTTGACTTGGCCTTCACTGCGGAAACCTGGTAGGGGGCAGAGCATCCATGGTGTGTGTGCATGCGTGAGTCAAAAATGTCAAGAAGCAACTACTGGCTGGCTGGGGAATCCTGGGAGTTGAAGTCCACACTTCTTCAAGTGGCCAAGGTTGAGAAACACTGCCATAACGTATGGTAAAAAAATCAAGATGCAAACTTTTTATGCAACCCCCAAGGAAAAGGAACAGCTTTGATTGCACCATCACGGACACCATCATGACTTTTCCGACCAACCTCTGCAGACATCCATTCCTAAAAAAGCAGCAAGGCTTCTTTCTCACACCATCCCAGCTACCATCTTGACTTTTTTGACCTCCTCTGACTGCTTTGCTATTCCTCTGGCATGGTGCTGGCCTCTGAGATTGATGTCGAAAACAACGGGAAAAAAAAAAGAATTAGGGACTCGGGAGATCTGTAAAATAATTTGAAAAAAGGAAATCTTGCGCTAAGTAGATGATCAAGAAGGAAGTAAACGTTGAAGCAAGAGGAAGAGGCATTTCCTAAACCAAATCTTTGCCTTGGCTTGCTTCTCTGTATTCAAGAGAAGGCGTGTAATTCAAGCACCCCAAGCTATTCAAACAAACCTTGAACTGAAAGCGTTGCTGAATCTACCCGGGATTCCTAAGCGGAGAAATGCCAGCATCACGGAAGCCTGGCCGTACTGTTAGTGTGGCTGCCGATGGTTAGCCGAAAGCAGAACGGGAAACAACTTGTGGATTTTTCCTTTCGAAGGGAGCCAAAGCTATTATTCCAAAGAATGTGAACTGAATTGGCCGCAGGAGTTTCAGAGAGGATGGACTTTTCCCCGGCTTTCTTCTAAAAGGAAATGTGAAGCGGACTTCCGGGGGAGAAATGGTGAACTGAAGACAGCTCTGCTGAGAGCGGAGCGGACGACCACGGCAGAATGAAGAGCCGGTGAACGGATCGACTCTTCGTGATTCCTCTCCAGACAAGGAGAGGACTTGAGATTGCCCACCAGTGCTCCAGACAGCTGCTCCTCGCGAGAAGACTGCAAGACAGTGGTCTCTGGTGGGTTTAGAGCTCTGGGAGACGAGGGAATAGCCATCGTAGCCCAAACGGCGGTCCAGCGCCTTTCCAAAGGACACTGGGTTCACCCACTTCCTTTTCTAATCACTTTTGGAAATTGCTTGTTAACTGTTAGGATCCTTCAGAATGACAAGTTTTATACACTGGGTGAGTCTCCTTCAATCCTTAGCAAAAGAAGTTTTAACAAGTTTAAGGACTTTTAAAAAAACCTCTCTTTTTTGGAGTAAACTGCAAAAGGGTGATTAGAATGTTGATTTTGGAAAGCTGTACATGGTCCACGTGGATTTGAAATAAGATTTTGAAATTAATTATAAGAGTCTTTCCCATGGGAAAGTGCTGTTTTTATGAATTTTTTTAAAAGAAAAAAGATAGGATGGGACTTTGAAGATTGGCCACTAGAGGGAACCAGAAGGAATTAAAGGTTACAATAAAAGGAGAAGAACACTTAAATTTGACTTATTAAAACAGAATGGAGCAAAATACTTTAACATTGAGGTACTGGAGGATATTTGTGAACGATGGACCAGAAGTTAATTTTAAAAATCTCTGCCATTACAGATAGACTGTGTTTAAAAGATGATGGGGACAGGATTATGTATAATCAGACTAGAAATGTACCCACGAGAGAGATTAAGGCGGCAAACTACTCAGTAAAGCTGAAAAGTCAGTTTTCAGCAAATGATCCTGCGACTGTGTGGAAAAGCCTGAAGAACATCATCGGCTATAACAACCCACTTCTCCTGATTGAAGAGAGTCATCAACTGGCAGACGATCTCAACAGGTTTTATTGCAGGTTTGAGAATGAACAACTGTTATCTGCTGCTGCCAATTGTATCTCAGATACATCATCAGCATTACATTTCTCTATACCTGTCCCCAATCCCCCGGGTCCCTTACCTCTGGTGATCCTAGAAAAAGAAGTACGAGGTTTGTTTCAAAAGCAAAAGATTGGAAAAGCTCCAGGTCCAGACGGTGTGACCACCTCATGTCTGAAAGTTTGTGCAGAACAACTGGCCCCCGTTTTCACGCATATTTTTAATAAATCGCTGGAGACGGGTTATGTCCCTTCTTGTTTTAAGAGCTCTACAATCATCCCAGTTCCTAAGAAATCCCCCATTAGTGAGCTGAATGACTACAGACCGGTTGCACTGACATCTGTGGTCATGAAGACCTTTGAGAGGTTAGTGTTGGCTCACTTGAAAGCCATCACGGATCCCCTGTTAGACCCACTGCAGTTTGCTTACCGTGGAAACAGGTCAGTGGATGATGCTGTTAATATGGCCTTGCACTCTGCATTCTGCAACACCTTGAATTTCCGGGGTCTTATGCACGAGTTCTTTTTGTGGACTTCAGTTCAGCATTTAATACTATTGTACCAGAAATTCTTTACAACAAACTGATCCAGCTTACTGTGCCTGAGGATACCTGTAGGTGGATAATCAGTTTTCTAACAGGTAGGAAACACATGAGGTTAGGCAAAATTACATCCAGTACCCGGTTAATCAGTACTGGTGCCCCTCAGGGATGTGTGCTTTCCCCACTGCTTTTCTCCCTTTATACCAATGACTGCATTTCAAAAGACTCTTCTGTTAAAATCTTGAAATATGCGGATGATACAACTGTCATTGGTCTAATTCGAAATGGAAATGAGTCAGCATATAGACGGGAGGTTCAACAACTGGTCTCGTGGTGTGGTTGTAATAACTTGGAATTGAATACACTTAAAACCGTGGAGATGATTGTGGACTTTAGGAAGAATCCTTCTAATACTCCTCCCCTTACCATACTCAACAGCCCAGTATCAGTGGTAGAGTCCTTCAAGTTCCTGGGTTCTATACTTTCCCAAGACCTGAAATGGACGTTTAACATCACAGCCATTATTAAAAAGGCACAGCAAAGGATGTTTTTCCTGTGGCAACTTAAGCAGTTGAAATTATCCCAGGAGCTCTTGGTACAGTTTTACAGGGGAATCATGGAGTCTGTTATCTGCTCCTCTACAACTGTCTGGTTTGATTCCGCAACCAGACAGGACAGACTCAGACTCCAACGGGTAGTTAAGTCTGCAGAAAGGATAATTGCAACCCGCCTGCCTTCTATAGAAGAACTATATACTGTGAGGGTTAAAAGGAGGGCAGAGAGGATATCTGCAGACTCTTCTCATCCTGGATATAATCTGTTCCAACTTCTTCCTTCAGGACGGCGCTATAGAGCTCCATATGTTAAAACATCTAGACATCGGAATAGTTTTTTCCCTTGTGCCATTGCTCTGTTAAATACTGTATGATTTCATATGTACTGGACAGTGGCTTCTTCTTTTGGAAAAGTTATTTTACTGGGCAGTGTTATTGTTACTGTTTATTAATTTTCTGTTGTTATCCAAATGCACCGTTGATCTTGCTGTTCGTCACCGAAGACAATTCCTTGTATATTTTATACTTGGTCATTAAAGTATTTGTATTGTATTGTATTGTTATGGAAGATGAGTCTGATGTGAATGTGAATTTAAAAATGAAAGGGTACAAGACTGATATGGAAAAAGATGCTGTACTGGATATACAAATGAACTTGGCTGATGCCTTAATAATTAAAACGGATATACAAATAACAAAACAAAAGAGTGACTTGGACAACTTTCCTATATTGGATTTACAAAAGAGTCTTATTAAAGTTCTGAAGGATTTTGTGAGAAGCGACAAAGAAAAAATGAAAAGAAATCAAGTTCTAGGACAGTGTTTGAAGGGATTAAAGATCAGGATTGTTAAAAATAAAGGGAAGGAACATGAAGTTGGTTTATTTGATCAAGGTTAAAATAGATATGTTGTTATCTCTGGTAACCCTTAATGGACTTTTGCTGAACGGGCTTTAAAGATTTGTTTATGGATAAGAGAAGAAGAAATCATTCATTGTATTTGAAGAGAAGGTGACAAGTTACTAAGAATGTTTATACTTCTTGTGATGAAGGTGGGAAGTCCCTTCTTTATATATTAGTTTTCTTTTCCTTTACTACTCCTATTTTTTAATATTTCCTTTTTTCCCCCTTTTTGCACCTTTTATTTTTATTTTTCTTAGTTTGTATTTGTATCTTTTTAATTGTAACATTCAATAAAATTACTGTAAAATGAAATGTGAAGTAAATGGAGAGGTTGGGAAATCAGATGGATGGATGGATGGATGGATGGATGGATGGAGAGATAGATAGAGACAATAGAATGATAGATGATAGAAAATAGAAAGATAATAGACGAGGGATGATAGATAGATAGATAGATAGATAGATAGATAGATAGATAGATAGATATAGAGGGAGGGAGGGGGGAAGGAAGGAAGGAAGGAAGGAAGGAAGGAAGGAAGGAAGGAAGGAAGGAAGGAAGGAAGGAAGGAGGTATTGACCTTTCGTGACCACATGGATAGAGCTTCTCCAGGATGGCCTGTCCTCAACCTGGCCCTGCAGCAATTCCAATGGCGCAGTGACTGAGGTCACCTTGCAATCACTTTATAGTGTCTATTTCTTGGTAAATACAGGAATGATTTACCATTAAAGCTCAACATGTCACAGGGCCAGATTATTGGCAGGTCCAGCTCTCCTTGAGGGTCTCTGCTGTCCTGCCAGTTTTGACAGGATGGGTGTGTTCCAGATCTCCTCCTTCAGACAATATCATCTGGCTGGACCCAGGAGGTGAATCTTCTCTGTCACCCCTGGAAAAGCCTCACAAATGAGATCTGAAGGGCCCCAATTCTGTTGGCCTTCCAGAAGACTGTGAAGACCCAGATGTTTGCCTTGTCCTACCAGACTCTTAAAATAATGTTGAAAGCTGCTTCTGTCTTTGTAATTTGTTTTGTGGCCTATAGTTATTTTTTTTGTCTGATGCTGATTGATAGGTATTCCCTCCCCCTCTTTGCACATGCCTATTCATAATTATTAATTACAGCATAATACTAATTTCTAAAAAATGAATCTTCAAATGTCGAAGATTGGAGGGCCCAGGACTCAGGAATCCTTTGACTCCCACTCAGTAACGCCCCCCAGATTGACAAGGAACTGTAGATGGGCGTTTTAAGAATCTTAGGTAGCTTCAGAAGGACATTATGCATGGAGGAAAGGCTGAAGAAACATCTGGCATCTTTTCCCAATCAGATTTCTGGAGATCCGCACTGAACCAACACTCTCGCTTTCAACTTCTGATTAGGAAAATTGGAAGGTGGACCACGGATCTGGTCCAACCAGAGGGCAGCCTCTCCCAGGATTATGACAGCCAGAGTGAGATTCTCATTCATCCCATCTGGATCAGTGTTTCTCAACCTTGGCCACTTGAAGAGGGGTGGACTTAACTCCCAGAATTCCCCAGCCAGCATACTGGCTGGGGAATTCTGGGAGTTAAGTCCACCCCTCTTCAAGTGGCCAAGGTTGAGAAACACTGATCTAGAAGGTAACAGGTTGGATATGGATGGATTGCAGAGGACCTGGGAGCTTCGACAACCCAAGTGACATTTTTCAAGCGGCTTGGGCCATTCCCGGTTGGTGGCTTCTTGGCAGAGGCTAAACCATCATCCATCAGTTTCATTAACATCTGCTGCTTCCCCGAAAAAGGCAGAAAAAGAACTGAGTTAATGAATGGCTCACTATGGAATATTTACATCAAAGGGTTTCAGTTACAGCGGTTTCTGGCTGAACATCGGTTAGTGGCTGTGTCAATTCAGGACACCCCAGACCCAAAACCATTTCCCCCCCATCTCTTCCCCCCTCCCTGCAAGAAAGTTCAATTAATCAGATGTTACTTTCTCAAAGCAGAACTATTGGTGCCAAGTTCGGGGAAACCTCAAAGAAATGGATCAGCAGTAAGAAAAATCAGGCTTTCGGATTCAGCGAGGCAAGGCTTGGTTCACAAAGACTTCCTTTTGAACGGTTGCACCCAAGAAAGACCGTGAAACCGGGATATTAGAAAGCATCATTGGACATATCTCCCGCTGAGCAGATTTTAGTTGCAATGAACAAAATGGTCCCTCTCAACGGAAGTCTCTGCCGGGGGGGGGTCAAAAAAGTCAAGATGGAGGCCATGATGGTGCTGCTGAAGCCCTGACTCTTTTTTACAGGTGTCAATGCATGCAAAAAAAGGGGTGGGGCTTTGATTGTGTGGTTGTGGCCACCACTTTGACTTTTTTGACCCCTTGTGGACAACTCAACTTCTGACCTTGTGTTAGTCTCCAGCTGGGGGGCGTTTGGGGGACTTTGAAGGGTTCCCGTGGCTGGTCTTTGCAGTTCTCCTTGCAAGAAATCCTGGGCTGATCAGGAGCAAAATGCAAAATGCAAGGAACGATTTTTGGACGTCTGCCCCACCAAGAACTAAGAAAAGATCACACGTGGGTCTGGGGGAGCAGACTTCTCTTGACAAGAAAAAGTGAAAAAATTTTCTTTTTTCTTTGCTTTCCAAGGCTGGGCAACTGGAATGATCTGTTTTCCTGTTCGTGGGGTCGGGAGAAAAAGTCCTTTCCCCCCCTGACTTTATTAGAGGACCAGGATCTTAAGGATTTCTTGTTTGTTTAGGTGGACTTGTCAATTTCAGAGAGAAACCGCCTTGAGCGGAAGTTCCAAATAAGAGGGATAGGCTGAAATTTAGGCCCTGGTGTGCCCCGGCTGATCCATCTTCTTATCCCCCTGGGACATCTCTCCTGCCAATCTGGGCCTGCCGCTTTATCTCGCAGCCTTCCCTGCAAATGGGAGCTGAAAATATACTTATTTCGCCAGGCTCTGTTGAGATGTCTTTCGGGTTGTGGAAACTGATCACCCTTGCAGGCAGGGTGAAAGGCAGACTTTATTTTGAATTTCAGAACTGGGAGAAGGGTAGCAGAGGCATCTCTCTCCTTGCCTTGCTATGCTCTTCTCCGCTCTACAGCTTAAGGATAAGCTTTTTATGCGATTCTCGGACGTGGAGAAACTTTAAATCAAGAGGACAAGGCAAGCCAAGGAGAGAAAATCGTAGAAACATCCTGATGAACTTTGGCGGTTGGGAAATAGAGCTCTTAATGGCAACCAGGAACAGGGCTAGATCCATGACTCACCCTGCTCACTGAGATCTAGGCACTTAACAAAACTTTTGAGGAGTGCAAAGAGGAAGCAGGTCAACCATGTTGGCTTGTGGTCCGATAAAGCCCAGCTGAGCTCCACCTGACACATCTTTTCAGTGATGGGGAAAGATCCAGGAACGCCAAGGATGCTTTGGAGGAAGAGTGGAAAAGCAAGAAGGGAAATTTAAGGGCAGAGGAACAAGAAGGAAGAACACGGAGGTGGATTTCTCCCTTTCTAAACCCCAAAATGGCCTTGAGTAAAACAAGGGGAATGCAGGATGAGGCTGTTCTTCTTAAAACTCCAGTAGCCTCAAGGTAATAAAAGGGATAGGAATATATTCTTTCGGCTTGCGTGGTTTTAATATGTTGCACGGAATTTCACGATTGCAAAGTTTAAGCTGGCTGGATTAATCAGGACTGGATAGAACATGCATCTGCGACATAAATCATGATGAAGAAGTCCAGAAATTTTGGAGCACGGGGATGTCTCAACCCAGCTGCCCACACCGCCGGCCTGCAGCCCCCCCCCCCTCCCCGAGCCATCTGGACACAGCTAAGGCTTAAATGCAAGACGCATCTTTTATTCTTGTTGCTGGCTTAGAAATTCTCCCTGAGACTCCAGATCAATCTGTTCAGTTTTCTGATAAGAGGGGATAAACAGAGCTAGCCAGGATCAGAAGGATGTAGATATTGAATGTTTTTAATGGGCGGAAAAAAGTCAGATACCCCTATCCACTAACTAGAATCAATCCTCCATTTCTTTATTCATAGATGTATTAAAAGGGATTAGTTTTAGCTTCCAGAGCAGAGATGAGGAAAAGAAAAATATGTGCTTTGGAATAATCCAGCTGAGACTGGAAGGACTGCTAATCACAAAGCTTGAAGCTCAAAAATGCATCATTAAAACATTAATCGTTGAATTACAGGGGAGATGTAAAGAATTACAGATATAACATATGTCTGAAAGCTGTCCTTCCTCCTTCCCCTCCCTTTTTTTAAACCCGTAACTTAATTTTTAAAAACTTTGGTGCATTAGTGGAAGATTGCGTTCGAAAAAAATCTTAGATATCAGGTATCTAAGTTGCCCATTAGAACTATTTCCCAGCTATTTGGCACCCAAAATTGAAGAGGAACGTAGGCGTGCAACGTTGGGTGATTTCAATCGTTTATGAGATCTTGAGGTAGAAGGTGATTCACTTATTTTTTCCCAGAACATGAGCCCCCCATTCAAATAAAGTTTCTCGCAGAGAATGCAAGATATTCCGTCATGGGCCCCATTGCAGCCATTCATAGAATCCTAGAATCGTAAAGTTGGAAGGGACATCAGAGGTCATCAAGCCCAACCTCTTGCACATGGTAGGATTCGCTCTACCATTCCCGCTAGATGACTCCCCAGCCTCCATTTCCAAACCTCAAGAGAAGGGGAAGAAACTCCTCCATGTGGCCACCTGTTCCACCATTGGCAGCTCTTACTGTCCAGAAGTCCTTCCAGATGTTGAATCTGTATCTACAGCCTTGAAGTTTCCTCCCATTCCTTCTACTCTTCCCCTCTGGAGCAAGTGAGAAGAAGTCTGAACCCTCTGCAACGTGACAGCCCTTCAGATGCTTGAAGACAACTATCCTGTCCCACTCAACCTTCTCTTCTGCTAGCTAAACATAGCCAGGGAGTTGCGGGGAGTCGGGTGGCCTATAAATTTAATAAATTATTATTAAAATGCCTGAGATGATAGAGGCCTCAGGTTTTGCTTTTTTAAAAAAATTAACAGTACAGCAGTGTTTTTCAACCTTGGCCACTTGAAGATGTGTGGACTTCAACTCCCAGAATTCCCCAGCCAGCATGGAAAACATTGCACAGGAAGTCACCAAGTTTGAGAAACACTGGTTTAAAGTAACCCTCTGCACCCTTGGAAACCTGAAAGCCATTGGATTAAATTCTCTGCTTCCCTGTGGGGCACCCCCTGGGCCAAGCGCCCCCAGAGCCTTGCCGTGTAAAAAAATGACCCTTTCTGGTACAAGAGCCCCCTCCCATAGTCTTACTTTGGCCTCCAATGCTGCCCTGCTTTGGGGCAGGGTCCGGTATGGTGCCTCCATGCAGGTCTCCAAAAACTTCCCCTGTGTTTTTGCATCTCCCTCTGCAGCCGTAGTGCATTTTGGGGGCCTTCTAAGCCCCCCTGTTTCTAAGCTTGGGTGAAACAGGCTGCAGAGTCAAGTCTCTGCAAGAGTGGAAGGATATGAAGGGATGGGATGGGTAACATCGAGGTCTCTTCCTGCTCCCTTTTACTATGAAAACCAGATCCATCCTTTGCATCAAAATGTGAACAAGAACAACGTGTGAACAAGCCTACGGAGGCTCCCCATGCACCTCCTTTGGCCCTCAATGGTGCCTCCCTGCGGGTCTCCAAAAACTTTACTTGACTGACACCCGTTGCCACGCAGGACCAGGTTGAGAAGGATCATCTCTTCAAAGCAGGGTTGTGTACGTGTAAGGCCAACCCGCCACGGATCCCCACCTCCTTGGCTTTCAAAACCCACCCCACAATTTGCTTTCCCTTTTAGGGAACTTCAAACAAGGTCCCTGGCAGGGGGTGTCGTCCATGCCCGAGGTGGAAAAGCAAAGCAGGACCAAGTTGGCATCTCCAACTGGGGAGGGTTTGTTTCGACAAAGCTGGAGTTTCTTTTTGAAACCCACCATGGGGACGTTTACCTGCCGGCCGAAAAGCCAGAAATGGGGACCGGGGGAAACCTTGCCTGGCATCTTCCGTCTTTCACTTGCCTGCCCACTCCCCCTCCGGTGTTTGTGCAGCTGGATCTGGGGGAGGAAAAAAGGCTATTTTAGCCCTTGTTTGTCTCTCTGTGCATACCGACTGAGCAAGTGGTGCCAATGATTTCTGCCTCTGTTTCCTTTCACGTTGCTTCTCTTGCGCGGCGTTTGACGCCCAGTGAAAATGCCCAGAGCTGCCTTTTAGGGCTCAGCCCGGCCCAAAGTTTGAGTAAATACTTCCTCCGGCACTCTGCAAAGTGGCATTGGCTGTTGCACATAGAAAACTTGGTGCCGTGGTGATGGTGCCAGATTGGGAGGGGAGAAGACCCAGGTTCTGGCCTCCCCTCAGCCACAAAAACTCACTGGGGGACTTTGGGCCAGTCCCTCCCTCGCGGTCCCACACCATCTTCATCGAGTTCCTTTGTCAAGTTCCTCAGCATCGTTCTTGCATGGTGGTGACCAAAACCGGGCACGGGATTCCAGCTGCGGTCTGACCAACTCAGCAAAAAGCAGAACAATCACTTCTCCCGATCTTGGCATTAGACCTCTGTGGATGCAGCCCAAGACTGCATTGGCTCTTGTTGCAGCTGCAGCACGTCACTGGCTCGTGCTTGGTCTGTGATCTCCCCAGACAGCCAAATGCCTCTCACAGGTACTGTTGCTGTAGTAGTATGTTACGGGGCTGTTTTTAATATACTGCTGTCATACAGAAGAGTGAGTGGGCTTTTCCTCCTTGCTCCAAAGGGCAGGACCGGGCCCAGTGGATTAAAACTACAAAGAAGGAGGTTCATGCTGGAGATCAGGAGAAACTTCCTGACTGTATCAGCCATCGGCTGGTGGAACAAGCTGCCACATGGAGGGGTGTGTTCTCCTTCACCAGAGGTCTTCAAACAGAGGATGGGCGGTGATCTATCAGAGATGTTATAGTGGATCCTGCACTGAGCAGTGGGTTGGACTAGATCAGTGTTTCTCAAACTTGGCAATGTTAAGATATGTGGACTTCAGCTCCCAGAATTCTCCCACCAGCATGCATGGACTTCAACTCCCACAACTGAGCATGCTGGCAGGGTAATTCTGGGTGTTGAAGTCCACACATCTTCAAGTTACCAAGTTTGAGAAACATTGGACCAGATGATCTCTGAGGTCCCTCCTAACCCTAAATGTGATTCCAGGACAACAGCTGGTTCATACCATCTTTTCCTTCTCCCTTTAGTTAAGAGGAGGAACTCTGCCAGTCGAACCTTGAAAGGCACGGGCGCTTGGGGGCATGACCCAGCACCCAGGAAGAAGGAACCACTTGAAGAAGAGGAGCATCGCTTTTTGACTGCATGGAACTGCACACGTCATTGTCATCATGCTTCCCTGGACCACTGACCATCTGTTCCTCCATGAGGAAAAGTGAGGATTCCTTTTTCAGTCGCTTCTCCATCGCTGGAATTTGCATTCAAATGTGGAAGTTAAGTGAACCTCACAGATTTTTCTGAGCTTAATGAGTCCTCAGCCATGGTTGGGCAGATGCTTCCCAGAAACTCATCAGCGGAATGTCTGGTCCATATCCTCCAAGGGCTGACCGTGCTCATAAAATTGATGGTCACTGAATGTCATGGCTTAGAAACATGGATGAATTGATTTTCCAGCAGTGTCTTTTAAACCCCCCAAACTAGCAGACCAAATGGAGTCCAACCACAAGGCCACCGAGTACTTTCTCAAGCAGAGCTGGCTCTAGGTTCTTGGATCTTCAGAGGTATCTAAGAATGGTACCCCAAGGAGTTTTCCTCCCAATGTTCAGTAGCAATGGAGAAGGAGGAAATAAAAGGCTGTTTTTCTTCTGTGCCTCTCCCTTTGGTCTTCAGCAATCTGTGGTTTTCTAACTCCTTCCACGCTTCGCTCCTGGCCTTAGATAGAAGTCCATCATGCCCAACAAACATTCCAACGCCTGATACTATCCTTGTATCTTCAGGCCAGGTTTTCTTGCTGCAAATACAGATTGTTCTCTCCTTCCTGGGCACAACCGTGACACGAGATGGGGTTTGCCCAGCCTGGGAGAACAGGAAGTCCCAGCAGTTTTCTTAACGTCTCAGGCCATGTGGGTACCTTGGCTATTTTGGGAACTTCTCCCCAGCTGGTTCATCCAGCCTCCTTGGGATCTGAAATTGTGGTTGGTGGGAAAGATGGGTGAGAGAAGAAGGCTAAACCCCCACCAAACCTCTTTTGCCTGCTTGGAAAAAAAACAGGAAAGGAGAAGATTTCCCCCAGCATGGTAGAATTCAGAATTGTGGAGTCCTTGGTGTTCCCTGAGCTTGGCGGTTTGCTTGCAGACGTTTCATGACGTGACTAGGTAACATCATCAGTGCTGGTGAGTGTGGGGTTTGCTCCCTGTTTACGTACAGTACCTTGCCCTGCCAGTGTGGGTGGGGAAGAGGTTTTCTCCTTGGTAGTTCCTTGATTAGGATGTTCTTTTCTCCTTGACTGTTTGTCTGGGGTTAATCCCTG
The DNA here is from genome assembly GCA_030867105.1 of Liasis olivaceus. Taxonomy (NCBI): domain Eukaryota; kingdom Metazoa; phylum Chordata; class Lepidosauria; order Squamata; family Pythonidae; genus Liasis; species Liasis olivaceus. The sequence goes on from CM061351.1 coordinate 2,684,848, forward strand.
CTTATCTGGGCGTTGGCTGCTGGAGAGGGTGTGTTCCGGTCTTTTTGCTTCCTTCTTAGCTTTCTTATTGTCTCTTTTGAATGATCTGTTAATGTGGTTTATCTCTATGTGTCTACTGATGGCTGATCAGCACTGATGATGTTACCTAGTTGGGTTGTGAAACGTCTGCAAGCAAACCACCAAGCTCAGAGAGCATCAAGGACTCCACAGTTCAACCTTGAGCTACAGAGATTCTCCTCTACTGGAAGGAGAACTTAACTAGAAACAAGCCAAAATAGATGACTCGGGGGATGAGGACCATGGTTATTTCAGTTGGGTTCTTCAGCTTTATTTGCCACAAGCTCTTGTCTGCTCCAAGGATGCTTTGATCAACCTTTCCATCCTGAAACTCGCCAGGGGTAACTCCTGTTATCCAAGGAAAGCTTTGTCTCTCCCCTCATCCCACAAAGAGGGACGAGCACATTTCTGTTTTGTTTAAAAAGAGAATTGAAGCTTTGAGGCTTCCAGGCAGATGCTCAAAAGAATCTGAGCGCATGGGCCAGATTGGAGGTCTCAGAATCAGAAACTGCCCATTGGTAACCAGGAAGTGGGACAGGGAAGAAATGCCCATTTTCAAAGCTGGCAGCATCTTGGTTTTTCCATCTGAGCTCATGGTGTCATTATTTACACTAAGCAATTTATAACCTAGTGCCCTTCAAACTGAGAGCCCCAAGTTAAGGAAGTCGGAATTAGTTATTTAAAATAACCTCAATGCCACTTTTCATCGAAAGGGCTTCCACTGCATTTTTATATTTAAAACAGGTCAAAACCACTCTTCATCCAAACAGAGTAGGGGGCAATGGGCAGAAAAGCAATGAAAACAATGATTTTTTAATATAACATAGGTATATATTATAACTTGCCTGTAATTTTATGTAATTTTTAATATAAATGTTTATGTCATATTGTGTAATTTTTTTAAATATAATTTTATATGTAATGCAAATATAATGCACAGGATAAAGCATGCCGTTCATGAAATGGAAAGCAAATATATCAAAATATATGGCTTGGAAGTGAGCATAACTCTTGGAAACGGCTTTTAAAAACAAGGAGAGATGGGGAAAAAACTGTAAAAAGTATTCCAATCAGGCCAGATGTGATAGCTGTGAAATCTGCAGAAATGCTACTGATGTCTAAGTGGTAGAAAATATCCTACAGGCTATTAGGGAAGATGACTCTGGAAACCACGTGAGGTCTTTATTCAGTCTTGCCATGTGGATTTTTGGAAAAGGCAGTGCCTTAAAATGACTTCTGAGCAGAGGTGTCTGCAGGTCGTGGTCAAAAAAGTCAAAATGGCAGCCATGATGGTACGATTGAAGCTCAGCCCGGTTTTTCGGTGTGCCACAAGTGCGACATAGGTGACAACCAGGCAGGGCTTGGAACACACTGTCACGGTGGCCATCTTGACTTTTTTGACTGCACTCTGTGGATACTCCTGGTTTGGGGCCTGCGAGGGCTTGATTGCCTTGAATGACTGCATTTGCAAGACCTACAACACCTGGCTGGCGTTTTTGGAATGAGCGGAGGTATTCTGTGCATCCAGCTGATTCGGTTACAGAAAGCCAACTGGTTTGCCCCATTTTGTGCAAAATCAGAACATGCATTAAGCCAGGGGACCAAGTAAGTGTGTTTTGTGGTGCCTCGGCTAAGCACAGAGCTTAAGAAACCAGCCAGAATTACAAAATACAAATGAAACGTAGTAAATACGCAGGTGGTCGGGGGCTTAAGGAAAATCTATTACTCGGGACCTGGATCAGTCGAAAAAGTAAAATAAAATAAACTCCAAGCCTGCGGACCCAGTTCTGAACTGGATACCCAGCTTACTAAGGGTCAAGGAAAGCAGCCCTGGCAAGGTAGCTATTGGGTGGAAAAGGAGGTTTAAGTGCCGAGCTGGACCCTGGGGCTGAGACGACCACCTCATTTCGGAAAGAGGCTGCCTTTCAGAAACGCAGACCCCGGCCAGGCGTTCAGAAGCTCTCTAAGTAGCAGTTAGTGGCCGCGGAGAATTCTGACCTCACTGCATATTCTGGTCCTAAATAGGCGCTTTCAATAGTTCGGGGCTATTTTATAAAAATATAATCCGTGCATAATGAAGCGCTCATAGTGTTCCCCCTGCCAAGGTTTAATTAGGTCGGTGGCAAGCTGGGGAAAGACGCGGCTGTTGATTTAGCTTCCGCAGCGACGCTGCCTGCAAGAGAGGGTTATTCTGGAATCAGACCCGCCATTCACACCCATTCCTCTTGGCTGCATAAAGGGCGATAGAGAGGGTAGACAAAGCTGTTAACGAAGGGAGGTGCCTTTCTTAATTCGATTACAGGAAATAAAACTAAAGAAAAAAAAATCACTGTCCAAAGGAGGAAAAAGCAATCGTTTGTCCTCTGGAAAAGGGGGTCAGGTTTCAAAGCTGCATTTCCCCCTGAATCTTTGGACTCTGGGGGGCAAACGCTGCAGAGATAGGCAGATTCTCTAGGACGTTTCAACCTTGGCCACTTGAAGATGGGTGGCCTTCAACGCCCAGAACTCCCCAGCCAGCATTTAATTAATTAATTAGATTAATGCTGGCTGCGGAATTCTGGGAGTTGAAGTCCACCCATCTTCAAGTGGCCAAGGTCCAGAAACACTGGTCTACCCTAAGACCGTGGCCAGAAAGGCAAACTTACATGCACCAGAAGAGAGGGAACATTTACAGCGTGTGTGTGCACGAGCGTGCGGTGATCAAATCTTTAAGCCGGGAAAGATCACGTGCTTGACAATTTCTCCACCGCAGCGTGATGCTTCGGACAGAGGACCGCAACCTTCTTGCACTTGGTGAGTCTCCTGTGGGCATTAGGAGGCCTCTGTTAGATGCACCTGGCGGGGTAGGACACGTGGTCAGCATGCCACGCAGAACCACGCGTAAGTTCTTTAAAACGTCCACCTTCTTATTTCAGAGACAAGAAGAGAACAAAACCGCACCGCTCCGGCTGGCGTTCTTGATTTTAGAATACGTTTTCTTTACTGCAACAATCGGTAGAAAAGCAAACGCGATAATTCAAACCTAAGGAAGCATCATTAAAACACAACCCCGTGCTCGCGTGGCTGAGAAAAAAGGCTTGTTGTGATGACGGCAAAGCATTGTGCTTCACCACCGTTCTTCAAATCAAGCTCATTTATTTATAAATAATGTTCCTGTTTATTAGAAATCTAAAAACATTCTGCTGCAAATTTTGCTGGAAGGGATTTTGAGCATCTTGCTTCCCCTGGATTTCCACGTGGGGCAAACGAAATCGGCTGTCCTTCTTTTCTTTCTCATTGCAGATGCTCAGGGTTGGAAGCAAGGGTCTCAGAAAACCCTTCGTCGAAAACAGGGCCTTTTAAAAAAAAAAGATCGGGCATCGGAGACATGTACATTTAGAAACCTTGTGCGCCGAAAGGTAGGTGTCGGGAAAATCAAAGCAGGCTGGTTAGCGCTTAAAAAGATATTCTGGGGCCATGTATGCGAAGAGGAAAAATCATGGATCGTTTTCATACTTGCTGAGACATTACAAATGCAATCAGTTATGTTTCTGGCACCTAACTTGGAGTAAATATTTTTATTTAGTCTAACTTTTACATTTTTCCATTCTGATGCATGCTATGCTGTAACCAACAAGATTGATTTATTGTGTTTGTGAGTTTGTGTGAGTGTTTCTCAACCTCGGCCGCTTGAAGATGGGTGGACTTCAACTCCCAGAATTCCCCAGCCAGCCATGCTGGCTGGGGAATTCTGGGAGTTGAAGTCCACCCATCTTCAAGCGGCCGAGGTTGAGAAACCCTGGTGTTGTGTGTTGTGTGTTGTGTGTTGTGTGTTGTGTGTTGTGTGTTGTGTGTTGTGTTTTTGTTTCGGTGCACACACAGCCCTTTCATCCTTCTTACCAAGGATCCTGGGAATCTGCAGATAGGTTTCAGCAGGTCTGTGAACGGATGGGGACAAAAATTGCAACTCTATTTCCAAATACATTACTATATTACCTAATTGCAACGTTTAAATCTTTTGATAAATATATATGAACCTCATTGACTTCCTCTGCAGTACAGTGTATATCTATGTATTTTATTTTCGGCATTTAAATACATTTTTCTGAGAAGGGGTCTGGAGGTTTCACCGGACTCGCAAAGGGGCCTGTGGCAGAAAAAGGTTAAGAATTCCATATTTAGGGACAACTAAAACAAAGGGGAATGGAATTAAAAGCTCCTTGAATATGCAGGTCTGCAGCCTAGACAAGGAAGCTGAAAATATCATAGCAGGTTGATGATTGATGGCTTATGTGCCATCAAATCATTGTCAGCTCTTAGTGACCACATAAAATCAACCTTCTCCAGGAGGATCTATCCCCAATCTGGTCCTTCAGGTCTCCCAATGGTGCCACTGTAACTGAGTCCATTCTTCTTGCTGCTGCTCATCCTCTTCTTCTCTTTCCTTCCACCCTTCTCAGCATTATGGACTTCTCACGGGGGCGGGGGGGGGGGGGGGTTGCACATTGATTGATCAAGTTTTATCACGTCAGTGTTGACTCTTAAAGACCACATAGACGGACCTTTTCCGGGATGATCTGTCCCCAACGTGGTTCTTCAGGCCTTCCAATGGTGCACCCATCACCACTATAACTGAGTCCTTCCCCCTTGTTGCTGGTCATCCTCTTCTTCTCTTTCCTTCCACCTTTCCTAGTATTATGGACTTCTCAAAAGGAGCTGGGTCTTTCCATTGATTGATTGATGAAGTTTTTTCAAGTCAGCTTTGACTCTTAAAGACCACATAGATGGACCTTCTCTGGATGATCTGTCCTTAACCTGCTCCTTCACTGTAACTGAGTCCATCCCCCTTGCTGCTGGTCATCCTCTTCTTCTCTTCCCCTTTCCCAGCATCAGAGCCTTCTCCAGAGAGCTGGGTCTTTGCACAGGGTGTCCAAACCACAGCATGGCTGGCTGGGGAATTCTGGGAGTTGAAGTCCACACATCTTAAAGTTGCTCAGGTTGAGAAACACTGATAGATCCTGCCCAATTCCAGCCAGCCAGGGATCTTCCAGGCATTGTATAATCCATTCATAATTTCTCAGCACTGTTTTCTTACTCAGAAAGGACTCCTAATTCAGATCCCCTCAAATCTCCAGGGTGCCCCAAAACCAGACCTGGTAGACCTCTTATCTAAACCCAGGGGTATCAGCAGGGTGTGGTCAAAAAAAGTGAAGATGATGGCCACCATGGTGCAACTGAAGCTCCACCAGTTTTTATGTCTCTCCTTGGCACGTAGAATTGCTTGGACCCTCCTATTTGGCCCTGGACTGAGTTTGGAGAAAGGAGGAGAAAATAGGGCTCCAATTCTTGACACTTACGCTTTCTTGACCCCCCAGGAAAGCTCGCTCTTGATTCCTTCCCTTCTCTTGCAGAAGACTTAAAAACAAAACAGCATAGCTTATGAGAAACTTCTTCAAAGGGTTTTCCTCTAGTGAAGAATGCCTTGGAATGGTGACTTTCCAGAACTGCATGAAAAAGAACAGATGGGTGATGGGGAACATTTCTTGTTCTCTCTATCCATGGAGGCCTGACTTCTGCAGCCTTCAGGAATGCAGCAAACTGTTTAAAATCCAGCCATGGGCGGGAGAACCGCATTTTTGAAATGCTGAGTTTCTGCACCTGAGCAGAATTACTCCAAGTTTTCCCGGTGATAGAGTTATCAAAAGGCACCCTTGCAGCATTGATTTGAAGCATTTTCTTTTCCTTCACCTACCTTCGGGCGTGGAAAAAGTAAAATGCCCTTGTTTCTTTCTTTCAATCATGACCAGAATAGGATCGATCCCAGTCTGTCCATTCATTCATTCGTTCATTGATTGAACTGTTTTTCACAGCCAGCCCAAATCCGAAGGCTTTGGGGCAGGTTACAACACAGCAAATCTGAGAAAATGAGAAAAAACAGCGAATTGTCACAAATCAGTGCCCTTTTCCCGAGACGGATGCCGGTGACAATTAGGGTTCAAGGCTGGGTGACGTGAAATGCTCTCAAGGGGTCTTCTCAGTGCTACGAGGGAGGGAGAGTCACAATCTGTGGGGTCTGAGTTTGGATTAAGGTGCTGGGCCCACATCTCTGAAGAAGTCAACTTGCAATCTATTTCATGCATTAATTGGGGTGGTGGGGGGAAGAGGGCAGGAGGTGAGAGGCCACCTATATGATCTTCAGACATGGCTTTGTCGTTCTGCCTGAGAATCTGTTGAGGGTTCGGGCCCTGCTGCATGGTTATATCTACATTTTCCCCAGCTTCTGGTTTTTTTCATATTTATATATTTATTGGTAGGTATAACAATCAGAAGATATGATAACGTGCAACCAAAAATATAGCTGTGCTAATAAAACCAGAAAAAAGCAGAGAATAATGAGCAAATGAGTGGCATTTGGAGAAATTAAAAGTATATTCATGAAATGTTAACCGTAGAACTAGCTTAGTCCTTTAAGTTATTATTAAATCTAGCCATATACACCATCTATTGCTCCATGTTCTCAGTTTTAGTACAATAGGTTATTTCGATACAATGATATTTATATAATATGCTTAGAGTCTTAATATTCTCTAGATGGTTATATTGACGTAGAGTCAATATATTGGCTTAGAGTCAACAGACAGTTATAATGACTTAGAGTCTTAATATTGACTCTGGATGTTATATTGACACATGACTTGACCTCGTGTTTATTATGCCTTTTATGGTTTTCATCTGGTTTAATTTGGTTTTAACGGAGTTATTATTTTTATTGGTAGCTGGATATTGTCTATTGATTTTCCTGCGTGGTTGTTTTAAGTATGGAAGCTGCCCAGAGTCACAATGGGAGATGGGCAGCTATACAACTCAACTCAACTCAGCTCAACTCAGCTCAACTCAGCTCAACACAGCTCAACACAACTCAACTCAACTCAACTCAACTCAACTCAACTCAGCTCAACTCAACTCAACACAAATCAACTCAACTCAACTCAGCTCAATCAATGATAGGGGCAGATTCCTTCTGTGTAGGACTGCTGGAGATCAGCTGCTGGTGACATCTAGATATGCATTCAAGTGGCCTTTCTTAACCTTTTTACCCTGGGGGAGCCCTCAAAATATGTATTGGGGTCCCAGGGACCTCCTGCATAAGAATTGCAAAAAATACAAAAGCTTTGCAACACAATTCACTTCTAACCTACACAATCCACACTTTACAATGTTTACAGCAGTGTTTTTCAACCTTGGTAACTTGAAGTCCACCCTCTTCAAGTTGGTTGAAAAACAGTGGTTTACAGCAACAGACAAGTGGCGGACCAACAGTGGAGTCATGGCACTTAAACATTCCCACCACTTCAAGTGCCAGCATCGCACAGTGTGCCAAGTTAAGAAAAGATGCTTCTTTTTTTCAACCCCAACCTCTCGCAGAACCCCAGTTGAGAAAGGTTGTGTTAAAGGAAGCTTTGTGTGGCAGTCATCTGGGTCTCCTGTGAGCCAAACCCAGGAAGAGCTCCCATAAAGTTGTGGGGTGTGTATACTACTCCCTGATGCCCAAGGGATCCACCGAGGGAAAGAATAATTCAGTTTCAGGCTGGAGGAAAAAAAAAAAAAACTGGGGAAGACAATACAGAGTGAGGGACTGTGTGGGCTTAACAGAGAACATGCTTTCTACTTCACATAGGTTTCTGTTTTCCAAAACCTGCTAGGTTTTATGCAGGGGTATCCACAGAAAGGAGGTAAAATAGTCAAGAGGGCAGCCACAACTCTGCAATTGAAGCCCCCCCCCCCCTTTTTAACAGACACCCTTGTTCACCTGAGGTGGGGTGCAGGATTTTGGTATGCCCCAATGTAAGCTAGAGAAGAACTGGCAAACAATGACTCGGCATTATCCTTGAGAAACATGGTTGGAAGCAAGAAGGAATACTTCATTCTTTACATAAAGGTTAGTAGCTGGATCAGCGTAAACAGACATCTAGTATCTGCCCCTCCAGTTTTTCTCGGTGCCATCCATTGCTATCAGCACGGGTTTCCATAGTTTTCCTGCCCTTACTCAGAGTTGGCTTTGGGCAATATAAAATAGCCCAAGCTGATTGCCTATGTGACAGTGCGAAGCCAACTCCGAGTGAGGGCAATCATGTTTCCTCTTGCAGAGGGTAAAACAAACCACCGAACAATAATGGCATAGATCAGAGGCACCATGCTCCAAGCCTGCAAACCATTAGTATTACTTCAGTAATGACAGAGAAGAGAAACAAACACATGACACCCCCCCTCCCCATCTCCTTGGCTGTATAAATCTTTTTCTTGTTAACAGCCTGTTTTGGATTTGAACCTCCAACCCTGCAGGAGAACAACTTTCAGCATTGGGTTTCCTTTCCAAATATTCACCCAGGGTAAAAGAGTCTGGCATGCAGTAAGATTGTGCCACATCAGGGCACAAATTGGAAGGAAGGAAGGAAGGAAGGAAGGAAGGAAGGAAGGAAGGAAGGAAGGAAGGAAGGAAGGAAGGACGAGAGGGAGGGAGGGAGGGAGGGAAAGAAAGAAAGAAAGAAAAAGAGAAAGAGAGAAAGAAAGGAGGGAGGGAGGGAGGGAGGGAGGGAGGGAAAGGGAAGGCAGGAGGGAGGGAGGAGGAAAAGAAAGGAGGGAGGGAGGGAGGGAGGGAGGGAGGAAGGAAGGAAGGAAGGAAGGAAGGAAGGAAGGAAGGAAGGAAGGAAGGAAGGAAGGAAGGAGGACTGGGGCAAAATCGTAGCACGCTCCCCACACAGTGCCAGCGTAATTGTTTCAAGACATGTGCACGTTTGGGATGTGTAATTGCAGCCAGATGAAGCTATTTATAAATGTGCAGCTCGTGGCTCTGCTGGGCACTCCATGAAAAACACCCAAAAGTGAATGCGAGTAGCAAAAAGAAAAGAAAAGAGATGTCTAAATAAAGCTAGAGCTGCTCGCAGGGGAGTGTGAAAGGAGACAGTTATTCATAGCCACAATTCGATGCCGTTCAGAGCCCCGAAGCAGGAGATGCCCCTCCTCGGCGTTACAGAACCCGTCAGTGCGTTCGAAAAACGGACAGCAGAAAACCCTCAGAAGGCGCTTAGTTTTCCAGGAAATTTCCGAGGAAAGAAAAGCCTGGGGGGCAGTGTGGAGCGGGGGAAAGGCCCCGTGGAAGCTTTTGGGTTGGATGTTCCTGGCCTTTGGGGTGCCCAGCTGGGTGGCAGCTGATCCTGTAAAAGGAAGCAGGACGGATCTGGGGAGACGCGGATGGGAGACTTCAGGGAAGTTCCAGAGCTTGGTCTAGACCAGGAATTTTTAAAAAATTACCCTAAAACTGTGTTTCTCAAATTTCGCAACTTTAAGACATGTGGACTTCAACTCCCAGAATTCCCCAGCCAGCGTGCGTGGACTTCAACTCCCAGAATTCCCAGCGGGAATTCTGGGAGTTGAAGTCTACACACGCTGGCTGGGGAACTCTGGGAGCTGAAGTCCACGCACGCTGGCTGGGGAACTCTGGGAGCTGAAGTCCACGCACGCTGGCTGGGGAACTCTGGGAGCTGAAGTCCACACATCTTAAAGTTGCCAAGTTTGAGAAATACACATACCTCGGAAATATTGCAGGTTCAGTTCCAGACCGCTGCAATAAAGCAAATATCGCAATCAAACGAGTCACACAAATTTGTGGGTTTCCCAGTGCATACGAAAGTTATATTTACCCTCTGCTGTAGTCTGTGAAGTGTGCAATAGCATTAGGTCTAAAAAATGGACATATCATAATTACAAAAGACTTTATTGCTAAACAGTGCTAATGATCACCTGGCAGTTCCTTCAAATAAGTCAACAAGGAAGTTGCGATGCTATATAATAAATGGAATATCTGCAAAGTGCAATAGAGTGAAGCGGAATAAAATGAGATCTGCTTGTACGGTCCTCGAGGAAGAGAACAGCCAGCCACTTCTATATTCTTGCTAAGAAAAGTGCCTGGAGGTGCCCATTGAAATCCTCCCATTGAGTTGAGTTCAACTTAAAGGAGATGTTTATTGTCTTTAACTACTGTGGAAGGGATTAAGCCAGCAATGCTTACTCTGGGATATGATGGAGCTGATCCGTTGTTTTTTCTTGAAATTTTAGATGCGAGACAAGATTTTCCAGCCTCTTGATATATGACATCTCTGTTTCGCTCTGGCAACTAACCTCACCTCTTTACGTATGCTAAATTATTTTAGGGGATGGAAAGGGGGTGGGTGGGGTAAAGCAGCGCTCTTGAAATCCCAGGTGCCCCACAAAAGGCGTTCAAGACCCTCTCCTCTCGCAGGCCAGAGCGCAGGGCATAGAAGACTGGGTTTAAGTTAAACAAAGGCAGATTTAAGTGGATGTTGGCAAAAACTTCCTTTTGAAAGAGGAACCGCACATTCAGAGTCACTGGAGGTGTTGAAGCAGAGGCTGGACAGGCATCTCTCGGGCAGTCATCATGTTGGTTTCCAGCACTGAGTGGGGTTGGACTAGATGACCTTAAGGGACGCTCCCAATTCTAGGATTCGGTGGCCTAATTTCTGAGCTGGGCTGGGGGGGGACTCATGCAGGGGAGGCATCGGAAGCATGGCCATAGGGGAGGCCAGTGGGCCCTAATCCCCGCTGAACTTACTTGAGAAGGAGAGGGTTGAAAACTTAGGGAAAGTTGGCTGATGTGGATGGGGAAGGCGAGGGCAAACGCCTGGCAAACCCAATCTCAGTTTGGAGCCATCGGGGCGCGGCTTCTCTTGTTCCCTGCGCCTTCCAATTGGCAGAAATCGGAACTTCTGAATGCCCGTTCTTGCCTTGGTCTTCACCTACCGCCACTTATTCTTACAAAAAACTTGAGAATCTAGATTGTGAAAGTGATTTGGAATTCATCAGCGCCTGTGGTGTTGCAGAAGCCGGGGAGCCTCTAGGGTGGCGGTCCGACGAGTGCAGAACGCTGGCAGGATTGTGCAGTTCTGGGGAGCAAAAGGAAATTGGTTCTCCCTGCGGTCCTCCTGGAGCGGTCCCTGCCTTTGGTGCAAAAAGGCGTCATCTGCAAAGCATTGTTCTGCCTGCCCTTAAAAGTCAGATCGGATTTCCCAGGCGATCTCAAATTCCACCGAATGTGAAAGGGGATGGTTGGTGTATTTTGGGCCCTGGTGTTCCTGTACAGGTGTGACATCATAGGACAAAATTGGGGCCTGGGAAGCCTGAAGTCTTTTCAAGTCTTTCTTTAAAAAGGCATCGGCGTCGGCCGAGCCATCTGTTTCCAGTCCTTTTGTGCGCCTCGCAAAAACGCCTCTATGAGAAAGGCCCACGGAGGTCGCCCCAAAGGTCAAGGGTAGAGCCTCCATGTCCAGAGGCAGTGTATCTTTGAATCCAAGGCAGCAAAGCAAAGGGCACCTCGGTTGGTGAGGAAGGGGAGGAAGAGAAGGAGAAAGGGAACCCGTGGGCATTTCGGTGCCAACGCCGAATGTGAATTGCACTGCCTGAATGACGTCAAATCAAACAGACGGTAATATTTTATTTTATTTATATATTTATTTGAATGTATTAACCGCCCAACTCCGATGGACTCTGTTTCTCCCTTTGGGGTGTGTGTGTTGGGGGGGTTGTGTGTGAAATATTTCAGTCCGAATTGAATCAACAGAAGGAAAATAATAAAAACACGATCATGATTATGGAGTCCAAGAAGAAATCAGTACATGACTGAAGTGAACTGAAACCGAAGGAAAAGAAAGGAAAAAAAAAAGAACAAAAAGAGGAATCCACATAATAGGAATATAGAACTGGCGCAATCCTTTAACATGTTATTCAATTGAGGCCACGTAGAAAATATGGCTCCGTCCTCTCATTTTCACAACAAAAAACATTCCAGAAATCGAGAGGGAACACACCTCTTGACGTCCTGACATTAGGGGGGCGCGTTTCTTTTCACCGGCGCAGAATCATTCTCTTTGCTGAACTTCAGGGCTTTCATTTTTCTGAATTTTGTGGTGCCGCTCTCCGGTCCACATACACAGAAAAAAGGGGGGTTAATATACGTAATGCAAAAATCAGAAAAAGCATAAAAAGTGTGCAAAAAGATGGGAAAGACACACAATGGAGTGCACGGATTCCATGCTTTTTTCTCCTCCTCCTCCTCCTTTCTCCTTTTTTTTTTTTACTTGCCCGTGTCCTTCCTCCTCCTCCTCCTCCTCCTCCTCCTCCTCCTCCTCCTCCTCCTCCTCCAAACATTTGTAGAAATAGGAATGTAAGTTTGGAAGGAAAAAAAAGGGAAACAAACCTGGTGTGGTCGTTTATCCTTGCTTGTGGAAATCCCTGGCATCTTGTTAGCTAGCTGGGCTGGGCGATGCTTTGGATTCAAGGGCCAAAAAGCGCCCCTGAATTCGGCAGGGGACCTCAGCTGCACCTCCTTGAGCCGAAGGAGTTTTCCGGGGAAGACCTGGCAGCTGCAGAGGGCGGCTGTGCAACCAGGATGCGGCTGCTTTCAGAATTTGCCAAGGGTGCTGAGGGAGCGCCTGTGACCACCAAGGCATCTTTGTCCTGCTGAATCCAGAGTATCACCCAGTCCTGCTAGTTCGGGGTGGTGATGGTGGTGGTGGTGGTGGTGGTCCACAGGGAATGGTCAAAAAGGTCAAGATGGCAGCCACAGCACTGCAAGCAAAGCACTGCTTGCGTTGCACATAAAAAACAAGCGGCGATTCCATTGCATTGTCGTGGTTGCCCACTTGACTTTCTTGACCAAGCCCTGCTGAGACCTTGCGCCTGTATTTTCTGGCTGGTTAAATACGTCAAATGGCATCAGTTCCAGATCTTTGCAGCCCAGCTGGTCTTCTGCCCAAAGATCAGAATCATTCAAGTCCTTGGTGTCCCCTGGGACCCTCGATGGAAGCGAAAGTTGAACTTTGAAGGAGTGGGATAGGAAGAGCATTGACGCTTTTGAACTTTGGGGCCGGAGAAGACTCCTGAGAAGACCGTGGACGGCCAAGAAAACAAACTGATGGATCATTGAAGAAATCAACTCAGAGTTCTCACTCAAGGCACAAATGACAAATTATCCTACTCCGGACACATTATGTGTAGACCCCGCTCTCTGGAAAAGGCTCTGATGCTGGGAAAGGTGGAAGGAAAGAGAAGAAGAGGACCACCAGCAGTAGGGTGGATGGATTCAATTATGGTGGCAATGGGGACACCATTGGAAGGTCTGAAGGACCAGGTTGGGGAAGATCCTCCTGGAGAAAGTCTATCTAGGTGGTCACTAGGAGTCAAAAATGACTTGATGGCACATAGTCAATCAATCAATCAATCAATCAATCAATCAATCAATCTGCCCAAAATCATGCCGTGGGGAACCTGTCCTGGAATCCTTGAAGAAAATGGTGGATGATGGACGTGGATAAGTTCTGTCACATATGACTGGCCAAGAAGAAGAGGACAAACATTGCTCCCTGTAAAATACACACACACACACAGACACACACACACACACACACACACACACACATATACACACACATTTTGAATGGGCTTACATTACAAGGTAGGACCTTTCAGTGGGACATTAAGAGACCTTTCTTTAGGGTACAAGCTCTAAGAATAGGATTATAGCAGGGTTCCTCAACCTTGGCAACTTTAAGACATGTGGACTTCAACTCCCAGAATTCCCCAGACAGCCATCAATTCTGAGAGTTGAAGTCCACACGTCTTAAAGTTGCCAAGGTTGAGGAACCCTGGATTATAGGAACAGGATCTTCCTCATCAGACATCTTAAAATCCAGGCTTGGAACGTCTGACCTCTGCACGTGTTGCCCCAACAAGGGGTTGGGCTAGATGGCCCCCCACCCCCATCCCAATGGGAATCTCTGGGCAGCCCCCAACTGTCATCTCGGCACTACCCTTCCCAACCCTTGCCCCCAGCCCAAGGCGCTTGGAACCGGGAACAACACTGTGATGGTTTTTGGGTTACAAAACCTTCTGCTTGTTTCACCCAAGAGGGACGGGCTCCGTTTTCCTGATTTGGGGACAGGCAACCTTTTGCCCAGCACGGCTGTTTCTGGGAGCGCCTGTGGCTTCTGGGTCTTGGAACCTGCTTCCGCCAAGGCCCAGAAGCCCCGACGCTCCAAGGAACAGCCCTGCTGGCCATAGACCTGCTCCATTGCCTTGGGAAGGGAGGCCTCGAAGTGCAGGCGAGCCGGAGCCGTGGGCGTCTGCCACCCGCCCCAGCCCCCCATCTTCGCCCCGCTCTCTTGCGCCGTCCCTGATGACCCTCGGCCCGGCTTTCTCCTCCCGCCCCAATTCAGCACGATGCCCTCGGAGGCCGTTCCAAAATAGCTGAGCCCGATGCCTTTCCCTTTTATAGCCAGGTCCCTATTGTACGACCCGGTATGTGCGATGGGCAGTGGGGAGGGGGCTTTGGGCAGGGGGTGGAGGCCAATTGACACCGGTGTGACCTTCGGGGCGAGGAGGGGGATAAAGACCTCGGCCAGGGGAGCGTCCCGCGCTCTGCCTTCTGCCCCTTGAGGAGGACGTACCAGCCTCGCTTGGGTTCACCCGCCTCTCCAGCACCATGCCCCCCAAGAAGCCCGAGCCGAAAAAAGTCGAGCCCAAGAAAGAAGAACCGAAGCCGGCCCCGAAGCCGGCCCCCCCTCCTGAACCAGTGCACAAGGAAGTGGAGTTTAACCCGGCGAATATCAAAGTAAGTGCCCTTTTTTTTTCAGTTTCTGCAGCCCTAAAGACCTGGTTTGGCTGGGGGTCCTAAGGAGAGGCTGAAGCAACCCTGACATGGCTTGCCGGAGGAATATTTCTGTGGGTGATGCCCGTTTGGTGGTGGAGGGAAGAGGGTCTCTCCACCCCTGCATTTCAGGACGGCAGTGCCTGCTTCTGGATTCCGGCACTGGGCAGGGGGTTGGGCTGGATGGTCTCGAGGGAGCCCTCCGACTCCCAGATTCTTGGCTCGCAGCCGTGGCCCATCCACGGAGGATTCTCTTGCACTGCTCCAAGTCTGCTTAGGGTTCCTGGGCGGGTGCCAAAGAGGGTTTGTGTTGCCACGAATGCCGGAGCGCCCGTTGCTGATCGTCCCCTTCCAATTTCCCACCCTGCTTCGGAAAGTCTGCCTGGGGGAAGGAATCCTGCATTTTGTATTAAGCCGTCCCATATTTTGCAAACATCCAGTTTGTGGAAATGAATCCTTCGCCAGATTAAATGAGTCCCAATCAAACCCTTTGGGTGACTGCTTATGCGTTATAAAGAGCGAGAGAGAGAAAATCGCCGAGGTTTTTAAAAAGGCGGAAGACGCAGCTTGGCATCAAATTTGCCTATTCTCACATGCCCAAAAATTGCACAAGCCCATCGACTTCGGTTAAGAAACCGAGCTGATCCTGGTTTTAATGCCAGCTGATCTGATGCTGGGCTGGTCCTACCGTGAAGCAGAGAGAGAAATTTGCAGCCCCAAGCCAGCGCGGTCTGCACCTCCTAAAGAAAAATCTGCCTTCAGAGGGATAGAAGGCAGGGCCGTGCACCCTTTGAGAAGCCTTGGAAGTCCGCAGGAGCATCCGCTGGGGTCTGTGTATGTCAAAAAAGTCAAGATGGTGGCTACAGGCACACCATGGGGGGGGGGACATTTTAATTCATTTGCAAAGTGACCTTCGATGGACTTTTTTTGAATCTGGGCAGTGATTGAGGAGGCTTCTGCGCCCATTCGGAAGCCCTTGGATTTCATTGATTTCCTGCATCAAATCCACGCAATTTGATTTAATCCAGAGCAGTGTTTCTCAACCGTGGCGTCTCGAAGATGGGTGGACTTCAACTCCCAGAATTCCCCAGCCAGCCATGCTGGCTGGGGAATTCTGGGAGTTGAAGTCCACCCATCTTCGAGTCGCCACGGTTGAGAAACAGTGATCCAGTGTTGAATTGGCTGGAAGGTGGGCTTCCATTTGAAGCAGTTTGGAGCTTCCTAAAGGCTCTGGTTTCCCATGGGGGATCAGGGAGAGTCCAGCTTCTGCACCCCCAAATCTTGCCCCATTAAATCAACCCGGCCGCTCTTTCAAACGTCAAATCGTTCCAAATGATTTAGCAAACATCCCTTTTTCTAGTCCCCTGAAGCTCCAGGACAGTGTTGTCTTCTGGAGCATCCAGTTAAGAAGCACACCCAACCTGATGCTCGGATAAGGGACTTTGCAGACCTTCTCCCCGTGCCTCATTTGCTCTCCAAACAGCTGCAATGTAAAAATCCGCTCGATCAATATTTATTTTGCAGCCCAAAGGCCCCAGAACAAGCTGCAAATAGGATCTAGACTTGACATTGAACAAAACCATTTAACAAGTAAAATATTTAATAATATTACATGATACGCTTCAGGGCCCAACTCATTACTTAAACCTTGCCTTTATAAGCCATCGTTAAAAATCTGGCTGTTGTTGCTGGGATCTCGGGATTTTCATCTGCAAGTAAAATTTTCACCTCCTCGGAAGAATCCCTTCCCGGTTTAGATTTTAAAACAGGCCAGATAACGTCCTGCCGAAGACTCTGATAAAATTCACAATACAATAAAATATGATCCCCTGTTTCATTGCAGGGACAACATCTTTGGGAGGTGGGAATTTTTTGAAATTGACCGTATCGCCTCTTTGATGAAAATCCACTCAAGATGGTCCCTCTAGAGCGAGACCCACATATTGATAAGGCCTGTGTGCGCTGGGTGCGCTGTCGAGATATACAGGACTGGATTAGCTTTTTAATAGCATTATTATTTGCTTAGTTTCTGCACGAGTTGTGCAGGGAAGAACAAACACTATGCGGTACGATCCGCTGAAGCCGGGAATAGAAAGGATTATATCCTGGAAGGGCTTCCTTGCCCTCGAATTTCTCTTCTTCTTTCTCGGGTAATCTCCACCCCAGTTCATGTCCCTTGGAAAACAAAAAAATATTCCTAAAAGAGTGGCCTTTTTCTATGAACAAACCTTAATCCGCAGTGTAGCACAGGGTTTTTCTACTCCACGAAGACTTTTCTCTAATAAAACTCTAGATTGCATTGGCCAGTTGCTTTGTCAAATTCAGCAAGAATTTGCAAAGTTTGTTGGATTTCAAATGATCGGGGAGGGGGGTCTTCAGGACAGGTCAAAAAAGCTTTTTAATGTGCATGTAAAAAAAGGGCGGGGCTTTCACTGCAGCATTATGGCTGCCATACTGACTTTTTTGACTCCCTGTGGGCACCCCTGGAAGTGAGGAAAGGGCTTGGTCATGAAAAAGTCAGTCCATTTCCTTTCAATGCAAATGAAAGACGTTTCTCCCCCTCTTCCTACTTGACACATTGGCAAAGATTGTCTGGGGTGTGTGTGTATTTGTGTGTCTGGATATGTGTGTGCCACACACACGTGTCTATCTGAAAAACTTCCAGGCCATTCTGTTTGCATTATCCCAAGACTGGGAGAAATGATGGTTATGCTTTGGCTAAAAAGAGGGACTGGAAATCAGGCTTGCAAATACTACAAAGTTCTTTTTACTGGCTCTCTCCTTCACTTCAAACCCTGCCGGTTCCATATTCCGCCAGCGCAGCTATAAATCTGGTATTAGCAAGACAGCCAGCAAGGTTTTGGGAATACTTGGGCTAGGGCCATAAATCTAATCACGCCGAGATTTATTTCCCCCCTTTTCCTGCTGCCTTCAGATCCTTTGAGAACCCTGCTCATTTTATCTGTTCTGTCTCCACGGCTCTTCCAAAGCAAGAAGACCAGCTGGACCCTCCTTCTCTTCCATGGAAGAGGCAATTTCGTAGGGGCCTTTCCCCCCAGTTATTTTGGCTTTCTCTGGTTAAAGGATGATCTCCCTTCTTGCCTTCCCCAAATCCCAGAAAATAGGACAGATGCCTGTTTCTTGCCCACCATGAAAAGCTGCTTTGATTTGCAGAAAAGGCTCTGAGATCTTAAGGGGGATTGGATGGACCTTGTAAGACTGTCGCCAAGAGATTGCCAGGAAGTGTTGCCCGGTCCGGGCATCTACCTGGCTAACATCTGCCTATCCTATGCCTTCTTCTTTCTCTACTTTTCCCATACATTGGAGACAGAGTATAAATTCTTTAGGGAAGAGACTCCCCCCCTCTTAATTCCCTCTACTTGTAATGCCCACCTGAGTGCCAATCTCCAGATCACCCTAGCTTCAGCATCAAAGCAGAAGACCCGGTGGCTGCAGGATGGGGAAGAACTGGAGAGGGTGGAATAAAATGCTGCAAGCAAAGCTGGGCAGAAACCTCTCAATTTCCTTTCCCTGCCAAAGAGGCTTCCGTTTTTCTGCTTTATGCCCAGGGTGCTTGAGAATTTCTTTCCAACTTCTCCAAGAGGGTGGGGGCAAGGGAGCTGAACAGGCTTCATTATTGGCAGAGGCAAAGAGCGATGGCTGGGGTTGCTCCAGGCTTCAGATCTCCCCGGATCCCCACATGACCCCCATCCAGAAATTTCCATAGAAGTTTGGAAAAAAGAAGGAAGTGCCAGATAAAGGAATATGCAGTAAAAGATTACACGCGTGCACTTTGGCCATCCCATCTTTTATAAGTGCTAGGACGCTGCAACCCACCCAGGATAATTGCATTGACATTTTCTTCTCCTTTGAAAGACGCATCCAGAGCAAATTCTCTTTCATCAAATGGGACGGGGATGGTGGGGGGAAAACCGCGGAAGGATCATCCAGGATGGCCCTAATTGCAAAGTAGAAGGCTCCAAATGGTCTTCTAAATTTCTCCTAATTTCAACATCCAGTATGGGGAAAGTACATTGCGTAGCAGTGACAACAGAGCAGAGGATTGAGTTAAATCCCCTAAACCAGTGTTTCTTAACCGTGGCCACTTGAAGACGGGTGGACTTCAACTCCCAGAATTCCCCAGCCAGCCTTGCTGGCTGGGGAATTCTGGGAGTTGAAGTCCACTCGTCTTGAAGTGGCCAAGGTCGAGAAACACTGCTTTAAGCCTAGAGTCTTATTTCCTCTTAAATATCCTTTGGGCACATGGACAAGTGAGTTTATTAGAATTCAAGCAATTTGCCTAAAAAGTAGGAAGCCCCTTCTTCTCCGGGTTTCTCTTTTTCCAGACATCCGTGGAACTGAGCTGTCTGTAAGGGACCAGATCTTGAGGTCTTGATGGGGAGCCTTGTACGCAGGGCAGTGGGGCAAAATTCTGGGCTGGGATTAGGAGCCAAGGGAGCAAAACTAAAATTGCCAGCGTTGTCCATCTCTGGTGGGTCTGCATCTGGAATTCTGCTGGCCGGTTTGGCTTCCCCATTGGAAAAAAGGAGGAATGAAGGGAGAAGGAGGGGAAGGAACTCCAATATCTTCTGTAGGGAAAAAAAAGGCTGGGATATTTGGGAGTTTTAGGTTGGGGAAAAGGGAATATGGGCAAGGTATGGTAGGGAAAGAAGGCAGGATGTTTTTCTCCCTGTCTCAAAGCAGTAGGACCAGGCATGGTCTGATGAAGCTAATGGAAAGGAGATGCAGACAGATGAAAGCACGATTAACCTGTGAGATTCGTTGCCACCAGGGATGGTGGTGACCACGATGGCCTTAAAAGCCCTCGGATAAATTCATGCAGGACAGGTCTATCCAAGGCTTGTGGCCTTGAAGACTCCATGGGACCTCCAGGTGGGGGGCCACCTTTCTCCAAAACCTGGTTGCAGAGGGACAGAGATGGGAGAGGGAGAGGTCTCCAGCTTGCCAGCAGCCCAAACATAGCTGATTGTCCACGGTCCAAAACAAAACGTTGGACTAAAATTAGCTTTGGCCTGATCCAGTGGCGTTCCTCGTATAGTCTGGTTCGGCTGGGAATGCCAGCTTCGCTTCCTCTAGCAGCGAACGGGGGTGGCCCGGGTCAACAGAAAGTGGGCCAAATGCGGTTCGACGGGAGGTAGAAACCTGCTCCTTCTGAGAAAAGCGGAGGGTGGCGAAAGCAAACCCAAGCAATTTCCCCCCTGCATGAAAAAAGCAGCCCCAAACTGCGGGGCCTCAGGCCTTTTGGGTCACAGCATTTGTATGGAATCGGAACCATGGTTAGAGACCGAAAATATCCTGCCGCGATTTGCCGCAAGCTTCCCAGGTTCACTGCTGGGCGTGCCGACGTTTGTTCGGGTTCCCGTGTTGTCATTTGGCGCGATGTCAGAAGGGTCCAGGAGTTTTGAGACGGGACCGCCAGGAAGGCGAAGGAACGAATCCCGAGAATGATTTAGATGGCTAAAATATTCGGGCTACTCCAATGCTAATTATGGAGAGCCAACGTGGTTTTTCCTTGGCATATCCACGTTAAAAAGTCAATTCTCTGAGTAAAGAACAGAAACAAAGCAGGCTAATTGGTCAAAAGATCTATTTTTTAAATAGGTATTTATGGTTGGATGGCTGGCCCCATTTTCTTTTCAGAGCTTAAGGCAGCTTGCACAGGATCACCCTCCATTTTATCTCCCCAACAACAACCCTGTGAGGGAGGCCCAAAGTCCCCCCAAGGAGCTCCATGGCTGAGCGGGACTAGAACCCGGGTCTTCTTGCTCCTAATCCAGCACTTTCACCCGGTGGCTTTACCAACCCCTGCCACTGACACAGAGAGCCAGTGGGGTGTCATGGTTAAAGCACTGGGCTTGAAAGAGGAAGGTTCAGCTTCACCTCCTTATTCTCCCCTGGATCTAATTGGGTGCCACAGCCCAACCTACCTTGCAGGGTTGTTAAGGGGATGAAATAAGGGCAGTGAAAAGGAGAGGCATGTTTTGTGCTGTCAGAGAGACCAGGGCAGGGGGTAGGTGGGCAAAAGTCAAGATGGGTGGCCAAAACCACATGATCAAAGCCCCACCCTGTTGTGGCCACCATCTTGACTTTTTTGACTTCCCTGCAGACAGTTGGCAGGGAGTTTTTTTGCTATGGGCAAGAGAAGGAAATTCCACGCTCCACGTCTCTGCTAAGCCAGCCTGCCCGAGAGCTGGGCAGCGATGCCCTGCCCGTTTTGGTCTTCCCGGGATGGCACCTTTGTGGCCTCCCTGGTGCTGGACGTGCCACCTGTTTAGCAACTCCGCCTCCTTCTGGCTCTGCCTGGCCAAAAATCAGCTTGCAAGAATAGCAGTGAAAATGGCCCTTGGCACGGAGGGGAAGGGCAGGCTGCCTGGTGGCTCCCTTGGTGCCAGTTTAGGGCCTCCAACAGGACTCTGGAGGGAGGCCCAGGAACCGTTTCCGCCCGGGCTGGAAAGGGCAGCCTGGCAGCGAGGGGGCACAGGCTCAAAGCACCCAGCCACCGCGGGGCCTCGTCCTTTCTTCTTCTGCCCATTTACCTGACTCCGCTTGGTTTACCTTGACCTTTGTCACTGTCCAGAATAGAATCACTTCTTTATTAAGAGAAGAAAGGTCACCGCATTTTCTCCACCGTGTGCCCCCCCCAGCACCGTCTCCTGTTTCCCGTTGCAGCTGTCACCTCTTTGTCTTGATAAAGGGGGGGGAGAAACAGGGATGGTTTTGTCTGGCTTTGTTTAGGGAAGGGAAGGAAGGAAGGGAGGGAGGAAGGGAGGAAGGGAGGGAGGAAGGAAGGAGGGAAGGGAAGGGAAGGGAAGGAGTCAGCAAGAAGAAGGGGAAGGAAGGAAGGAAGGAAGGAAGGAAGGAAGGAAGGAAGGAAGGAAGGAAGGAAGGAAGGAAGGAAGGAAGGAAGGAAAGGGAAGGAGTCAGCAAGAGGAAGGAAGGACGGAAGGAAGGAAGGAAGGAAGGAAGGAAAAACCTTTGCTTTGCTTTTGCAGCCTGGGGTGTGGGGGAGGTATCTAAACTAGGTCATACCCAGTTCAAGTTGAGCATCAGGATGGGGGGGGCAGCACAGGACCACATGCTCAGACAGCTTCCTGCTGCCAGAAGGCCATTCCTCCTGCTGCCCAGCTCTTTGGCAAGTGGAGGCGGGGGAGAGCACCCCACCTCGTGCTTCCAGGCTGGCCTGCCCGGGCACCGTTCTCGAATCCCTGCTGCTGCCTCTTCGCCCTTCCCGCGGGTGGCTCCCAGGTCCCGAGAGGCTGCGCAGCAAAGCCTCTCTTCTCGGGAGGAAAAAGCACCACCCGGTTCTTCAGCACTGGAGCAAAGCAGATGAATAAGACCCCCAAGGGCGTTTCAAGGAGACCCCCAAGGAGAAGATGTTACTATCAAGGTGTTTTTTTTGGGGGGGGGGTTGCAGTGGGGACGTTTTAAGGGTAAGGCTGTTCGGCTCCTTCTTTTAACTAAAAGCATGGGGGGAAATCACCTTGCTTAAAATCAGCGAGGCAATCCGGGGGTGTCATCAGAAAAGTTTGGGAAGATTTCTGGGGCAATTCCTCTGAAGTCGCTTTTCTGAATTAAACCATCTGCCGAAGAGATCGGGCCACAACACACCAAATGAACTCGGCTTGTGGTCCAGGATAAGCCACAAAAATGGAGTCAGGGCTTTGACAGACCGACCTTGCAAGTTCTTGGAATGAGGCCGTGGGAACGCTGCCCATAAAAAAAGAGAGAGAGAAATCAAGGCTTGCAATGCCCTTCATCTTGACTTTTTTGACCCTTTCCCCACCTATCTGGCAGAAAATATTGCTCCCCAGCCCTCCCTGTGGTGTAGAAAGCATTTGCTGGCAGTTGGGAAAAAAATTACCGAGTCAGCTGGAGATACGCTCTTTTGGAGCATGAACAACGCATAATGCATAATGCAGTGTTTCTCAACGGTGGCAACTTGAAGACGGGTGGACTTCAACTCCCAGAATTCCCCAGCCAGCAAGGCTGGCTGGGGAATTCTGGGAGTTGAAGTCCACCCGTCTTCAAGTTGCCACGGTTGAGAAACACTGGTTTAGGGGATTTAACTCAATCCTCTGCTGCTATTGTCACTGATACACAACGTACTTTCCCCATACTGGATGTTGAAATTAGGAGAAATTTAGAATTTAAGACAATTTGGAGCCTTCTCCTTTGCAATTTGTGCCATCCTGGATTCTTCTGCATGGCAGGCTGGGGAATTCTGGGAGTTGAAGTCCACCCGTCTTCAGGTGGCCAAGATTGAGAAACATTGCATTATGCACCCAGGTTTAATGAGACTTACACATTCGATAAAAGGGAACGCATCCAGAAACCAGATTGATTGGGGGAGCGGGTATGCAAACACTCATGTTGTTCATACTCCAAAAGAGCGTATCTCTGCTATTTTGGCTTTTAAGAGAGCAATAATTAGAGAACTATCATCTTAATCCAAACCATTCAATGGTCCAAAGTCTCCAACTGATTTGTCATTTTTTATTTTAGTGCAATAAAAGACCTATTTTTCCCTGGTGGGCAAAAATAGGCAAACTCTTCGTAAGTTTTCCAGCTTTGGACAGCTCAAAGAAAAACTGAAAAATTGAAAAATTCAGCTAGCCTTCCACTGGAGGGACTTCTACCAGAGGTTCAGAAACTGGGCCATGTGCATTTTGGCCCCCCAACCGCTAAACCTGGCCTCCCTGCAGGGTCTTCCCCATCTTTGAAGGGACTGCACCAGCCCAAGGCTAGGAAAACCCCCATGAAGGGATCCAAAAGTTAGAAGACATCTGCCGAAGAAAAGATCAAAATTCTGCAAAATTCTTTTCTCGGGGCGGCGTGACTTTTTCTGACACGGACAGGCCTTTACTGCTTTCTTTATTAAGTGTAGATTCCTGGAAAGACCCACAAGAGAGAAACGATGGTTGAGGGAATTCCTGGGTAATTCAATTTTATCCTGTTTAGCATCCAGGGGCCACTAATGCGTGACTAATTCTGTTGGCCTCTTCTTCCAACTCTTGGGTTTACAGTCAATTCAAGGAGGTTTTGGTGATAATTCTGTAGCCAGGGGAGGTTGGAGACACGAACTTTTTTAAAAGCTGTGCTACAGAGTCAGGTTGGAATGCATTGGCCAGGCTAGTTTGCAAAACAATTAAGTTTGGAGGATTCAGCTAAATCAGTGCTCCTCAAACCTGGCCACTTTAAGACATGTGGACTTCAACTCCCAGAATTCCCCAGCCAGCCATGGGAGTTGAAGTCCACATGTCTTAAAGTGGCCAGGTTTGAGGAGCATTATGCTAAATCATGACTCTTCCTCACTTCATACTCTGAACATCTAGAATCCCATGGATCTGGGTCTCCAAGAGCATGTCAACATGATGGCGCCATTTTTCTTTTCCTTGTGGAAGGGATCCAGAGGACTAGCTCCTTGGAAGAAAGACAGACCCACGCTGGTGGGAATCTTGTTCAAGGCCACGCATTTTGACGCTGCAACCATGGCTGAGAAGGCGAACTTCACTCTTCCAGCACGTGTGACCAGGAGTATCTATGGATGGTGTGTGTGTGTGTGTGTGTGTGTCAAGAAAGTCCAGTTGGAAGCCACAACTGCATGGTTGAGGCCCCACCGCTTTTTCACGTGTATGGTATGGGAAAAAGGAAGCCGGGCTTTGACCGTGTGGGGCCAACTTGACTTTCTTGACCTCTCCCATGGATGCTCCTGGGCAGATGTGCTGGAAGGGGTGTCCATGAGTGGGGGTGGGGGTGCAGATAGCCCATATGACATCATCACACCAAAGCTGGGACTTGTTAGGGGTATGTTATGGCAGCAATGGATGGGTGTCCTCACCGTGGGAGGCTCAGCATACGGGCATCTTCGCCCTGTGGCAGATGCCACGGTGTGTAGGTTGGTTTCAAGTCACTGAATCAGGGAACGGAAAGGATTTGAAAGTGGACCTTGAGGATGGTGTCAGAGAGCTATTAAGGGGCAAAGAAAGATCAGTTGCTTAAGCCCCCTTAAGCAATTGATCTTCCTTTACCCTTTAATAGCTTGGAGAAGGGGTTGCCCAGCCCAGAGGTAGAAGGAAGCGTGAGGAAGAAACTCCAGATAACCCCGCCTTGAGTTGGTTCAGCATAAGACAGGACAGGCAGAAACTGGGGAGGCTTCCAAGCTTAGTGCCAGCCCTTTGAGGTAGGCCAGGTCCAGAAGCAGACACGGCAGGTCCTGGATGCTCTTTGCTGTAGCAAAGCACAGCAACAGAATCTTAGACACTGAAACTAGGAATAAAGAAACAGTCCTGCAGGAGAAACGCAGCGCATTCTAACCCTAATTTTCACGGGCCAGTTTTTGTCTTGTTTTGTTTAATGCGCAACTGAGAAATAAAGCACCGCTGGCTTGGACAGGAACCCCAGGAATATCCTGAGCCAAGAGGTGGAGCTTTGCGAAGATCTGGTGGAGGAGCTCAGCTATTCTGGGGGGAGAGCCTGGGGCAAGCACTGCCCGAGGCGGAAATGGAGAAACGCCTCTTTTGGGTTGAGGTTCCGTAAGGGTTCGGTTGGGCGCTGTGAGGTGGGAACAAGCGGATCGCCGGGCGAGGCCAGCGCCAAGACCCTCCATTCTGTTCTCCTCTCGCTTCCCTTTCCCTCTTCCTTCCTCTTCCTCTTCCTCTTCCTCTTCTCTTCTCTTCCTCCCTCCCTCCCTTCTTCCTCTTCCTCTCCCTCCCTCCCTCTCCCTCCCTCTTCTTCCTCTTCCCTCCCTCTTCCTCTTCCTCTTCCTCTTCCTCTCCCTCTCCCTCCCTCCCTTCTTCCTCTTCCTCTTTCTCCCTTCCTCCTCTTCCTCTCCCTTCCTCCTCTTCCTCTCCCTCCCTCCCTCTTCCTCTCCCTCCCTTCCTCCCTCTTCCTTCCTCTTCCTCTTTCTCTTCCTCTCCCTCTCCCTCCCTCCCTCTCCCTTCCTCTTCTTCCTCTTCCTCCCTCCCTCTTCCTCTCCCTCCCTCCCTCCCTCTTCCTCTTCCTCTCCCTCCCTCCCTTCTTCCTTCTTCCTTCTGATCAGTGGAGGGGGAAACTGAGATTAGGGCAAGGGATAATTTTAAACCTAGGATGGCAGATGGCCCATCCCTGACTTCAGGCATATAAATTTAGAAAATGGCTAAGAAGAAGGGGGGGGGGATATACCCTTTTTGGGGCTGGAGGAGGAAACTGGCCAAGATGTTTTTGAAAAAACAGCCACCCCCACCAAGTTGGAGTTGCTGTTTCTGCAGAGAAAAGCCAAAAAAGAAAAAAAAAAGAAAGAAAGAAAGAAGGGAGAGATACCAGTTTGTTAAGGAGGCTGTCGGAGAACCTGGAACAGATTTCTGAAGTCCATTAGCAAGAGAACAGCCGGTTTGTAAAATGTTTTACATTTCTGGTTGTGGATCTTGCCAGAAACTCATCTAATTTCTCCAGAAAGGCTGTAATTCTCCTTTCCCGCTGCT
Source organism: Liasis olivaceus (assembly GCA_030867105.1). Taxonomy (NCBI): domain Eukaryota; kingdom Metazoa; phylum Chordata; class Lepidosauria; order Squamata; family Pythonidae; genus Liasis; species Liasis olivaceus. The sequence continues at coordinate 2,711,083 of CM061351.1, forward strand.
TAATGTTATTTCTCCAAGCCGTAGAACAGGGTGGAGACCAATTCTCATTAAAACTGAGGTTATCCTCTTACAGACAAAGGCGCTGCACCAGCTTGATCCAGAACTCCAAAGTACAAGACTTGCAAACATTTAGGGAGTGGATCTCCAGGAAAATGTTGTAAAGAAACGCTGGTTCTGGGAACAGAAGCATCCTATTCTGTTTGCCAGGTGTTGTTCCAGGCATCTTTCCAGCCAGAACTCACCATTTGTTTTTCAAGTGTGCTTCTGAAACATGAAACTTGCTACTGTCTACTCATCTGTTTATTGCTGCAAGATTTATAGTTCTAAACCTGGTGTTCCATCTTGCAGAGTAAACTTAGAGAAGTGGGTTCTAAAAATAAATGGCAATGAACAAGAAGAAATATGTAACGCACAACTGTTGAACTGGCACAAAATGCATACCTTGTAATGAAGATGTTGCGTGAATTTGACGGGCTTCCAGTTTCATGGCAGACAGGAATGACCTCTCTCTCTCTCTCTTTTTTCTTCTTCTTTCAGTTGGAATTCAATAATGATCAGATCGCAGGTAAGTTGCCGTTTCTTCTTCCACCTGTAACAAGGGTGTTTCTGCTGATAGCTCATTCATTCCAGGAGTTCAGGGCCAGTGGGCATTTTGTAGGACAAATTCTTGACATGAGCATTTTTCACTCAAAAAGCAAAACCAAAAAAGAGAGCTTACGGAAAGGCAAGGGTTAGTATGCAGTTGAATGGTAAGAAGAAAGTGGAGTTCATGGAAGTGAACTAGATTTTTATTCAAGCAAGGACCAGCATCTCATTGAGTCACCATGGATTGTCCACCAGAAAGATGCTTAATTCAATTCTCAGTTGTTGGGAGGGTTAAGAGGGTTTGTTTTACTTGAAGGGTATTCTCTGCCCCTTCTTTGGTTGAAGGATCATATACGTATCCTTTCCACTGGTTGGAGATCAGCTGACCATCACAGCTGTAGGATCAGCTGACCGTACGCTGGCCAGCGGTGGAACCTTGAGCGGGGTCACCCTACCAAGCCTTGTCCGACAGGTCAAAGGCCAAGCGGGCATTAATGCAGGGAAGAGAATGCTGGTGGACCACCATAAATTCAACCTGAAACCCTACAGAGGTAGGACTATCTAAAAAGACTGTTCCTGCAAAAGGGAGCAGGTAGGGAGAAGCTGCAGAGGAGAAGATTGTCTCTGAAAACCCGGACGTGCAAAAGACGAAGAAGGAATGCAAGCATCTTAGGGAAGGGACTTCTGCTATACGTAAAACAAAATTGTTTCAATCTAATATACAAATCAATACACAGTGTCCATCTGTTGAACGTGCCTGTCACATCAATTCAGGGGCAGACCCTGCTGCTCTTCCCCAGATTTGACTGGTCCAACCTAATCCAACCGAAAGAGCTCCTTTCCATCTGTTCTTTCTCTGTGTTGGAAAATATTGGCATGAAACTCTCCCTTCCCTGTTACTTAAATTCGGAGCTTATGTGTTGCATTTATGCAGGCCTCCTGACAATTCATGGTTTCTCCAGCACGTGCATCATTCTTCTCAGAGAAAGGCATTGAAAGATTGGATCCCTTAGAGCAACTGACCTTTTTCTTCCTCCCTCCTTGACATTTTTATTTCAGCATCAGACCTAGTAGTTGTCTAAAGCTTGCCAACCTAGGAAAAATCAATTCATGCCATTCTGAATTCTTCATTATTATTCTTCATACATAATTCTTCATACATTATTCAGATGAGCACAAATGTGCTGCAGCAACCCAGAACAACAGAAAAAGGAAACAGATACAACATCTTCCAACAAAATGGATCCCCTCGCAACTTTACCAAAAAGTGCTTGATCACTCAACCCGCTACAGCACAAGCAAAACAAGCTATGAGAAGGATCACACTGCCATACATCAGAAACGTCTCAGAAACAGCCAACGGACTATTACAACCACTTGGCATCTCCGTAGCGCACAGACCAACTCAAGCCCTCCAGAACATCTTAAGCAAACCAAGGACCCAGTGGCCCAAGCAGAAAAAACAGGGGTCCTCTGCAACAGACAGTGTCAGGACTGTAGCAGTCACTATGTGGGACAGACGGGCAGAAGGCTGGCAGAGCGTGTCCATGAACACCAACCAGCAGTCAGGAGACATGATGAAAACTCCCTCATCTCACAACACATGGACAGTTTCAACCACAGTTTCAGCTGGGAAACTGTCAGCATCTTAGACCAAGCTAAATCCAAAAATACTAGGGAATTCCTGGAAGCCTGGCATTCAGACAAGGCAGCCGTCAATACACACATAGAGACAAACCACATTGACACACCATTCAAAAGAGGCAATAAAAAAGCGAAGAAGGAAGCAAATAGACCAGAACACATCCTCTCCAGCAGCCAACGCCCAGATAAGCAGGGATTAGCCCCAGACAAACAATCAGGCTGAAAACAACATCCTAATCAAGGAACTACCAAGGAGAAAACCTCTTCCCCACCCACACTGGCAGGGCAAGCTACTGTATGTAAACAGGGAGCAAACCCCACACTCCTTCACACTGATGATGTTCCCTAGGGGGATAATGAAATGTCTGCAAGCAAACCACCAAGCTCAGAGAGCACCAAGGACTCCACAATTCTGAATTCTACCATGCTGGGAAAAATCTGTGTTTTCTTGGAACGGCTACGCAACGTCGGCATCGACAGAGCCTGAATGATTTTTTAAATTAATTTACATGAATGGTTTATTCTTTTGTTTTAAACCCATTTTTTCCTCCAGAGTGCTCAAAGGCCTGCAGGTTCTTCTCCATTTAATCTTTGCACCAATTCTGTCAGGTAGAGATGCTGAGAAACAGTCCCCAATCCCCAAATTGGTTGGGTTTAGCTCTCTGCTGAGACATCCTCCTGTAGCTGCTCTAACACAGGGTTCCTCAACCTTGGCAACTTTAAGACAGGTGGACTTCAACTCCCAGAATTCCCCAGCCAGCTCCCAATTCTGGGAGTTGAAGTCCACCCGTCTTAAAGTTGCCAAGGTTGAGGAACCCTGCTCTAACAGGAAAAAGGTTCAGTTCAACAAGAGTCCCTGGGATCTGTCTATGGTCCTGTTTTTTCTGTGCTTTCAACTGTCAAGTGTCTTCTTTGTTGATATTGCAAACTATTTTTCAATTTTATCTGCTTGGATCAGACTTCATTATTTTGACTCAGCGACTTGACTTCATTTGATCAAAGGCAACTTGCTTCTCCTGCACATCTCCTGTGCCCTCAAAGTCACATGTCCCTGAAGTCCATCCTCAAGGCACTACTTGCTTTGGGGTAATGGAAATTGAGTCAGGCAGAGAGCTTGGATCAAACTGATCTATGGATGAGTAGCTTCCAGTGTAAATCAATATTGTGGGATGAAGAATAATGGGAGGGGGGTAATTTTAGACTCCTGAGCTCGTGGTCTTATTGAAACAATGTTTTGATAGCAAAACCCTAGAAGCATTCTGCAAGTCTGGCTGGAAACACGCTTATTCGATTCAATTCTTTGCGAGGTTTTATCAGCCACATGTAACTGGAATGCATTGTCTCCTGACATCTGTGTTTTCCAAAATTGCATGGGGTGGTTTGCAATTCTCAAAACACGCATCCCTGTACCCTTGAAGACAAAGCTGTTGTGACAAGTGCACAAAGAATTGTATTTTGTCGGGCCAATATGGCTGGTGGAGAGATGTTCCTGAAAGTGCGGGCACATTTCTGTGATTTTATTCTGTGCGAGAGTTGTAAAATGAAACTGGGATGGGGTTGAACCCAGCACATTGTTGGAAAAATGAGTGGGAAAAGATTAAGATGATAACTACTTGATAGAAAGAAGGGTAGAAGGCATAATTGGATGTTTTCCTTGCTTTCTCCCTTTATCTGACTTTTATCTTTGGTTTATATATATATATTTGGCCAAAGTTTCTCATTTTTTCTCAAATGACCTGTGTTTCTCAACCTTGGCAACTTTGAGATGTCTGGACTTCAACTCCCAGAATTTGTTGTGGTGTAAACCCTGCCCAGGGGCACTGCACTGAAAAGACTAGGATTCCAATTTGAATTTTAAAAAACAGCCATTTTCAGTAAAGTGAAACGAAGCTCCATCACCATTGAGTCAAGCTCAGCCCCTGGGACTTCATGGACACCTCATTCTTGGTAACAGAAATGGGCTTAACCCTCTCTCTTCTGAAAGGTCTTTTCAACTTCCCAGTTCTAGCTGATAGCTTTGGGGGTCCCTGATTGCTTCCTGTTGAGGGAGGAACTAGGCCCATCCTTTTACAGGGCCAGAAAACTCCTTTTTTAAAGAAAGAAAATGCAACAATCGTTGCTTGCTGACACCTATCTGTTGCACAGTGTGTCTTTTAAATGGACTTTTGCTCAGGAGAAAAATAAATGTGAGTCTGACCTGAAGGCTGATCCAGTGGAAACAGAATGCCCCAAATGAGCCTGTAAAGGAATCAGAGGAAAGACATTATTGAAAATTGGAGGCATCTTCCTTCCTTCTCCTTCTCCTTCTCCTTCTCCTTCTCCTTCTCCTTCTCCTTCTCCTTCTCCTTCTCCTTCTCCTTCTCCTTCTCCTTCTCCTTCTCCTTCTCCTTCTCCTTCTCCTTCTCCTTCTCCTTCTCCTCCTTGTCTATCTTCTCCTTCTCCTTCTCCTTCTCCTTCTCCTCTTTGTCTATCTTCTCCTTCTCCTTCTCCTTCTCCTCCTCTTCCTCCTCCTCCTCCTCCTCCTCTTTGTCTATCTGCTCCTTCCTTCCTTCCTCCCTCCCTCCCTCCCTTCCACACAGTTGCAAATACATAGCTGGATAATTAATGGTTGCATTCCTGCAATACCTTTAATCTAATTATCGAAGCCTCCACCACTGATTTATTTACCTCTTCCACATGCCATCATACTTCAAATATGACTCCGCGGGGCTTTATCCAGAAAGCCATAAAACAGCTCACGTAGCTGCCGAGGAGAGCTTTTTTAGATGCTCTTGTTGTTGGGAGATACGCAGGACAGTATCATTTTGGAATTTGATTTAGTGCAGTTCAGTCCTGTAACCTTCTGGAAGTCTGTCAAACATGTGAAAGTGCAAAACTAGAGCAGACTGATTAACAAATTGGAGAAGAACAGAGGGAAGTAACCTGTTAGAAACAGCACCTGCTGGTGCCCCACCCTGAGTGACAAATATATAAAAAATGCTCCACAAAGTGCCATAAACTTTCTGGGCTTCTGAAGTGATCTCCAGATGAATAGCAAGCAAAACGTGGGGGGTGGGGGCAGCTATTTTGAAGGAGGGGGATGCAGCAGAGAAACATGGCCCCATCCCTCACTTCTCAGATGGGGGGCCTTCTGCACCCCCTCCCAAAATGAATGCACAAGATGGGCTCTTTCTTTATTTGAAAGAGACCGTCTTGGAGATACTGGATGAAAACCAGCACTTTGAAGTACGCCTACAGGAAGCCAATGCAGGGGCCACAAAATTGGTCTTACATGGCAGGAACAGCTCTTTCCCACCCACCAATGAAACGCCATAATGTGGATCAGTGGCAGCTTCTGGAGACAGGCAGAAAGTTTTACTTTCCACCAATTAATAAACTACAGATAAGAGCACCTATCCACAGCAAGACCTATTTTTTCCTGCAGAGGCTTTGCCTGAGATTTAGAATGGTGAGTTTTGCAGGGCTCCAGATCTTCACAGATAAAGAAGAGCTTCTGTTTCAGAAGGACGTTCCATCTTCATAGATAGCAAAGAGGACCATGAATGGAGGGAGCTCCACCCTACAGATCTATCATGCTTCTCTCCATTCCCTCTCATCCTCCAATCCCAGAGAGGACCAAACCCATCTCTGTACAACTTTGCAGAAAACTCGCAGGGGGAGATGGCAGATCTCTTCGAATCCTTCACTTGGACCTTCTAATTACGTCTAGGAGGGCCTAGACCTGATTGCCCTTGCCACTTACGAGCGGATTGCCTACAGACGTAGGCCTTGTATGGACAAGTATAATGAAACATGGGCCTCATTTATACAAAATACACTGGGTTAAAAAAAAAAGATAGTCCTATAAATCTATTAGAAATATATATGTACTCGAATAATATTTGTATTAGATAAGCATATATAGAATTGCAACTGTTTATTGTTATAATGGCATATTAACACTTTTTTTCTCTTTGGTTTTTTCCCCACTTTTTTGTAACAGCACTTTTTATGTGTATTTTCCCCCCTCTTTTTGGAATTAAAATTTTAATAACTAACTAACTAACTAAATAAAGGTATCTTAAAATTAGAACACCAAGTATTGAACTTGGAATCCTTGGTGTGCAAAACACAGAGTCTTCCATTCAGCAACGTTTTCTTCCAATAATCAAAGAAATAATTCTGTTTTTTAAAAAAATGTCTAGTGAGGGCCTTTCGAAATGCCACTGAACTTTGCAATTCTTTAATCCCAAAGGTTTTGTTTTATATATCTTTTGTATTTTGTATATGTATATGTATACGTATATGCATATATATATAATTTGTATAAAATATATAGTTGGTATATTTTGTTTTTATATTATTTATTTTTTTAATGTTGATTCTTATATTTTTATAATGAGTGTTTATATATATGTTGTTTTTTTCGGATCATTGCATGCTACCCAGAGTCACTTTCTGTGACATGGGTGGCCATACAAATTTGATTAGTAAAATTAGATATAGATATAGATGTAGATTTCTGTATCTGAAATTTGCACAGAGGTCTGTTGCCCTGCTCTGGGCTGTGTCGAAAGCTAATTCCTGAGATGGCTTTTCCTGTTAAAGTCCCACATTTCTGGGTTATACAAATCATATAACAAACTGGGTGACCTCTCCTTTTCTAACTGTAGCAGTTCCTCCGGGAAGTCCAAATGAGCTGGAATGAAAACATATCTAATAACAAAATCAACAGCAAAGTTCTTCAAAGTTTCCCCATTGGAAAACCAAAACCAGATCAGAAGGGTCTGTCAAGATGTAATTGAAGGATTTTTTTAAAAGAAGTTCAAAAACATGTGGAATATTTACCCCCATTCATTTCTCATTATCTTTTGCCTCCCAGGCTTCCTCCTTCACCCTTCTTATCTCCTCCTACAGTGTTTCTCAACCTTGGCAACTTGAAGATGTGTGGACTTCAACTCCCAGAATTCCCCAGCCAGCTGTGCTGGCTGGGGAATTCTGGGAGTTGAGGTCCACACATCTTCAAGCTGCCAAGGTTGAGAAACACTGTCCTACTATCTCCCCAAATTTTAAACTGTAAGATCCTTGGAGCAAAAAATCAACTTTTTCAACTCTAGATATGTCCATATTACTTTGCAAACAAGGTCATGCTACAAAGCACAATTTTTTCTTATGGTGTTTTTTTTTTCTTACTGTCTTCAGAATTTAGGGAGATCTTCGAACTCTTCGACAGAACTCCAAAGAATGAACTGAAAATCACTTATGCGCAGTGCGGAGATGTCTTACGGTCATGCGGACAGAATCCCACCCAGGCAGACGTCCACAAGGTCCTTGGCCGCCCGAAACCAGATGGTTAGAACCTTCTCCACTGTGTTGCGTGATGGCAATTTTGCAAAATGAGCATTGTTTTCAAAGCTGACTGAACCATTTTTCTATAATTGCATTAGACATTTTCCCTCTGTTTCTCACCATCATGCATGGTTTCACTGTCGATTTCCATGTTTCTCCCATCAACTTAGCTAAATATCTGCCTAGGAGTTTTCACTCCCCTGTAATAAAAAGGACCAGAAATTCACTGTTGTTTTATAATAATGGGCAAAAAAAAAATGGCCTTGTTCATCCTGCTTTAAATTCTGTATGAAATTTAAGAAGTTAAGATTAGATCTTCTGGATGAGGCCCACTTAGTCCAACCTTTTGTATCTTATGGAAGCCAACCAGATACCTCTGAGATGCTCCCAAGCAGGAGAGGGAGATCCATCCTTCTCTAACTGTTGTTCCCCTGAAACTGGTGATTGAAAGCATGGTGCCCCCAACCTTGAGGTAATATGGGGTCTCCAAGACTCATTGCCCTCAACAAGCCTGTCCTCCATCAATTTATCCAATCCCCCCTTTTTTAAAAATAACCACCCCAGGTGGCCATCACTTTCTTGTGACAATTACACAGACTAATGATAATCTCCAGTATCATTCCCCCCAAACTTTGAAGAGATGGACATCATTTGATGCTTGTTTTCAAGCCTCTATAGTTTCTTCCTAGAATCTGGTGTTCGCCCATTGTCTCCCAAACCATTTTAGCTCACAACCCTCATCATGGCTTTCTGCTGTGAACTCCAGAGTTGGGACCTGATGACTAAGAAATGCTCTCTGTTGCTTCTGCAACTTCAGTTGTTGGAGGACCCTGGCTGGTCCAACATCTAAGCCCCCATCTGCCTTGATGGCACCCTCAATGGCCCATATCTGAAGAAACATGGCAACGGTTTGCCTGGTAAGCAATGAAATGCAATGTTTTGGTGAACCTTGTGGGTGAAAGAAATCTCTTCATCTTTTGGCAGAAATGAACTCCAAGATGTTGGACTTTGATACTTTCCTGCCCATGCTTCAGCACATTGCTAAGACCAAGGACACCGGTACCTTTGAAGATTTCGTGGAAGGCCTTCGGGTTTTCGACAAGGAAGGAAATGGGACAGTCATGGGAGCTGAACTTCGCCATGTTTTGGCTACCCTTGGTAAGACTAATCCCACAGTGCACACATGATTCAAGGAACGGGTCTTTGGTTGCAACATTTTCCCACACAGACATGCAGCAGAGCGAAGATGGGTCAGCACTTCAGGTGGATTGTCTGCATGTGGGAAACAGCTGCATCTTTTCAGTATGGTTGGACCTTCCCAAGATGGGGTGGTTTCTTCATAAATGGGACAGAGAAGAAATGTGGAGTCCTTGGGGTTCTCTGAGCTTGGTTCTTTTCTTGCAAATGTTTCATTACCCAGCTAGGTAACCTCTTCAGTGCTAAAATGGGATGAGAAGAAATGGCAGTTGAAAAAGCAAGAGAACATAGGAGAAAGCTAAGCCAACCAATTTCTCACCCTGGTCACGGAAGCCCCAAACATCAGCTGTTTAAGGGCAAAAAATATCAGATGAGATAAATCCGCTGCTAAAATTCTAATGCCTTTGCTGGTGTCATTGAAAACCCCTATATGAAACATTACTAAATGTTTTTAAAAAGAGAACGTTGACTACGATGAGTAATCTGATCTAGTAGTGCAATTCTGTGGTTGGAATATTCACGGGAAGGTGCGCCTGAGAAAAGCCAACACGTCTGACCAGAAATAGAAAGTAGGAACATGTTATGAATATGTTGGTCAGCCACCCAATGGTTTATCAAACAATCTTCCAGCTTTCGGGTAAATCACACTCCCATTTTTAAGTTTCCTTCTGCCATTTTGAAATTATCTTTTTTCCCCCTTCTTTTTCTGTTTTCCACTGAGTTCAGAGGTTCTTGAAAAAAATCTATTTGGGCATCACTTTGTGATCAACACAAGAGTAAACTTACATGGATTTGTATGAATTCCTTTAATTTTGTAGAAATGTTTCAGGTTCACAATTCAATGAATGGAGTCCACACCAAGAGGTAGCCCATTTTGAGGTTTATTTGTTTAGGGACTGAATTCAACCATGGTGGCTTATTCATCAAACCATGATTTACAATCCCGGCTAAGAGCAATGTGTAAACACAGCAGCTGAATTAGGAAGGGAGTATTGAGCTGACTGTGGCTGATCTAGGAAGCTATGAAGGGTCCACCCTGGATAATATTTGGATGGGAGACCACCAGAAAATCCCAGGGTTGTAGGCTAGGCTGGGAAGTTGAGATAGCAGCACCTTGGCAGGACACAAGGGTTCAAGGGTGCCCTTGGCTGTTGTCCAATGTATGAGGATTTCCTTAGAAGGTTATAAGAACCAGGCAATCAGATAAACCATAACCTGGTTTATTTCTTTGGGAATTCACATTTTGTTTACCCTGGGTTAAGGGTTTGGATCTTTTGTGAACTGCACCATCTTATCAGGACTAAACTAAGCAATGCTTCTCTAACCACCCTGCGTCCATTATAAGCCCCAAACAGGACATCAGTTTGCAGATGACACATATCTTTTTAGTGACGGTGTCATAACACTGTGATCTCCCTGGCTGATCTGTGAACAGCCAAGCCACTTTGAAATTCTTTGGGGAGAAGGATTAAACACACACCAACACCAACACGCACTTCTAAAACTTGATTGTACCGTGTCTTGGGCATAAGGCCCTTATGGGCTGAATTTTCCTTGAACATGAGAATGTGAATCACAGAGAGGGGAATCTTGCAGGCCAACGAATTATTCTATGCAAGATCTGACAGACGTCCATCCAACCTCTGTCTACTTCATGTGGCAGCCTGTTCCAGAAGCTCACAGCAAATACAGTCAGAAACTTCCCTCTGGCGTCCACCCTGAGTCTCCTTCCTTGCTGTTTGAACCCCTTGGTTCTGGTCCTGCCCATGGGGACAATAGAAAATAAGTCCTTCTCTCTTCTTAGGACCATCCTGAAGCCTCCCTGCATTTTCTGGTGACAAATTTTGTGTTATGTTCTCTTTTCTCCCGTTCTTTAGGAGAAAGATTAAGCGAGGACGAAGTTGATAAATTAATGGCTGGTCAAGAAGACTCAAATGGGTGTATTAATTATGAAGGTATGATGGCTCCAAAACGGATGACCTTCATCCACCATATGTTTTGGGTTCTAATCGGGCTGAGCCATAAATGTGCTCTCTGGGCTCCAGCTGCCTTGAGGGAGGATGAGGGCATCGTAAATCACATCTCTGGGAACAATCAATATGAAAAAGAGGGCAGGGTAAATGATTGCCCACACGCTGCTCTTCAGACCGGGGGACCAGAAAAGCTGATCCAGTGGAACATGAATAATGCAGGTCATCTAAGTGATTTCAAAGTCCAGTTAGGGGGAGGAAATGCCACACCACGTTTATGTGTGGTTCCTGGATGAAAAAAAGCATCAGCAAAATGCGATTTGGGGGAGGGGGAGAATATCTACCACTGTAGGTGCCATTAAGTTTTTCTAAAGGATGACATTTTCAGAACATCTAGAATGATAGTATCCCATCTAGATTTGGGAGGGACATGGTAGATTTGGAGATTTATAATCATTTTTCCCTCTCTTCCTATTTATTCTAGCGTTTGTGAAACATATCATGGCAAATTAAATGGCAGGTAAGAGGATTATTATTTTGATTCTACTACGATTGCCTGTAGCAGCTTTATTTATGTGTTCTCCATGCTCTGATGGACGGCTGATGGATGCTTAAATAATGCAGCACGTTGATAGCCCTTTGCGTATCTCAGAAACAGACATTCGTTCATTGCTATAATTTCTTTTCCCATCAGATTGAAGGAAGCATTTCTGATCATTTGTTGTTACACTGACCCGTGGCTTCTGACTAAGCAGGTCCATGCTCCATCAGAGTGTAAAAGATCCGAATGTCAAACATACATCAGTTAGGTCCAAGGACTCTCATTTTCCATTGTTGCGTTTTTCCCTTGACTGCTCCAAGAAAGCCCCAAAGTGATAGGCGTGGATGGCAAGGCAAATATAAATCCTGGAATTGGGGCTGGAGCCAAATGAATAATTGGGACTGATCTAGAGGAAAGACCATCCTGAGGCAAATCGAATCCAAGATTGAAATCATATAGTCCACTACATTTTCCTAAATTGAGGAAACAATACTGCAGTAAGCAGAGACCATTAAAGCCCATAAGGTAGCTAAAAAGAGAGGGTAGAAGAATTGCTAATCAAATGTACAGGTAACCAATTTTATAAATGATTCAAAAAAACTTGCACAAATTTGACAAACCATTATTTGGTGTAGATCGATATAAAGTATTACACGACTGTAAGTGCAGGAAATCAAAGACCCATGTAGAAAATGAAGAAACCTGGCTTAGGAGCATATGGAAATTAGTGAATGAAAAGTTGAATATGAGCCACAGGCACTATGGGTCAACCCTACAAGGTAGACCTACCTCTACCTCTAAGAAATAGACTGCAGGCAAGCCTAAAAAGTTACTTTTATTTAGATTGGCTCTGCTACCATGATCTTGCAAGTCTAATTGTATTCCCCCTCCTCCGTCTTTGATATTCATATGAATTAGGGGGGTGTTTGAGATGTTTTTGTAAGTCACTCCCATCCTCTGGACCCAACCAACATTTTCCTTTTGGTAACAGTTCTTCCCTCTTTCCATCAAGGTCATCCTCTTTACTCTCCATATCAGTGTTTCTCAACCTTGGCAACTTTAAGATGAGTGGACTTTAACTCCCAGAATTCTAGGAGTTGAAGTCCACTCATCTTAAAGTTGCTAAGGTTGAGAAACACTGGTCTATACTATGCAATTGCTAAAAAAAGCAGATGCATCTTAGACTGTGTGCCAGAAATGTATTGCCCAGGTAACTGGAAGTAATAACTCATTCAGTGTTAGGCAGGCTGTGCTCAGTTGGGTGCGTGGCATTTAAAGAAGGATGTTCCAGAGAGGAAGAATGAAGATAGTAAGGAAGTGGAGACATATTTTCTCCTACCACTGTTCCCCTACAACTAATATTTGAAGACCTTCTGCCTCCAACCCAGAGATAGCTTGGAACCTTCAACACTGAGAGCCCTTCATAGACGTCTCCTCCATGCTTTTACCCACTCCCCTTTTCAACAGGGTGGTTGTTGTGGGGAAAATAGGAGGCTGGAGCAGCCAGTCTTAACATCTGGCTGACTGTGTGACCAACCGTCGTCATTATCATCATCATCATCATCATCATCATCATCATCATCATCATCATCAATCTAGCTTAGTGGCCATCACCATCCCAGGATATTTCCTACTTGACTACTCTGTGCTGAACACTGTTCATCTCAATGTACTTTGAGAAGCATCACCTTCATTCTGACCCAGACGATTTTCCCTTTGGGGGAAAAACTCTTTGGTTTTGAATCCCAGATCCATCCAAAGCTACGTCTGAATGATGCTTTATTAAAACCAATCGAATAAGGCAAAAGGCATCCAGGCTTTCACATTTTCCAGCCTTCTAATCCATCGGTGGGTTCGGATGGACTTTGGAGACCTCTCACGGACCTCTGTAGCAACAATTGCTTTCGCTGCTCTTTCGCTGAAAATAAACAAGCTACAAAAAACTGTATTCTGAGACTAGTACAGGCTTTTCCAACAGCATTTTCTCCCGTTCATTATCTATCTCTATCTATCTCTACCTCTATCTATCTATCATCTATTCATCCATCCATCCATACATCCATCTATCACTCTATTCCAAACTCAGAATGGTATGAAGACAGTTTTTGCATTATTTCTCAGTACGAAAACAACCAGCAACTGTTTGCCCCAATACTGTGATGACTAAGAATCCATGTTGATATATTTCTCCCTCTTGGGAAAAGTTTGACCATGCTTCCTTCTGCAGAAATCTGTGGGTACATTCCCTAGATAACGAGCGAAAAACAATCCAAACTTTGCTCTATCGGTTCCTGTTTTTCTCTGCTCTGGTTTATTTATCATCTCCTGCTTCCTGGTCTTGTTTGCTTAGTAAAATCTGGAAGTATCCAAGTTTCTGCGGCCTCAGATTGGTGGGATAGTGGCCTTTTCGGTCCTTATCTGTTCCCCCGATTCCACAGGGAACGAAGGAACAAGGCAAAAATCAACCCAGACTGCCATGTTATTGGCCGCACGGTATTAAATCCAGGGCTAAGCTTAGTCTGGCTTTTTTCTTTTGCGCACAAATTTGTTTTGTTGGAAATGAGCTTGGTTAGTTTGAGGCTCAGTGCTTGCAGGAACCCAGCTTCTGGCTTCCCAGGTTGGATGAACGAAGCCGTAGGATCGTGAAGTGGAAGGGAGGGAAGGGAACCTGGAGATCATCCAGTCCAACCCCCTGGCTGTACGGAGTAGCAGTGTTCCCGCTAGGTATTCTGGGATTTTGGGGGGAGATGGGCAGGGAGAAATTTAATAAATAAAAATAAATACATAAATAAATTCGTGGTCCTCCACACACCTGGAGGGGCTCCGGGTAGAATTCTAGGGTGCCGTTAATGAATTCCAAGGAAGGAGATGCCGAGCGTAGATTGAGAGGCTGAATATATTTGCACACGCCGTATCTTCAGTTTTACTGCTGATTTGTCTTGGGCCATTCCTTGTTTCAAGTAATCCCAAACGGATTATAAGAAAACATGCCCAAGTTATATGCGCAGGTCCAAACAGCAAAATAACCATTCTGAATATATTTTTGAGAGCCTTGCCTCTCGGTGTTGAAAAGGAAACGGCTCCCTGTTAGATTCCGCCAACAGGATGCTTGAAAAATAACGTTTTGAGGGGATGGGGATAAAAGTAGGGAGCCAGCTTGGGGTCATGGTAGTGGTCCCCTCCAGGAACCCCAGAGGCAGAGGATGAAGGAGGCAGTCCCGCCCCCACGGGCCACCCACTGAACGCAGGGAGACTTTCTCTGACAAGGGAGGCTCCGTTTCTCTGGGCTGCCAAGAGCTCTCCCTGCCCTTCTTTCACTAGGCTGGAGAACCGGGCATTTCGCGCCCAACGGAAGGGAAAGGATAACCTGCTTCTGCCTCGGCTGGGCTCTCCAGAGAGCCCCGTCAAGGGGAAGGGGGACCACGCAGCCTCCATCTGAAGGAAAAGCTGCTGGGGGGCTCCTTTTCCATTCCCTTTCCTTCCTACTTTCCCCTTTCCCTTTCCCTTCCCCCCCTTCCCCCCTTCCCCCCCCCCGTTCCCTTCCCTTCCCTTCCCTTCCCTTCCCTTCCCTTCCCCACGCAATCGAAGGCCCATCCCTGTCTTGCATGGCTCATGTCAGGCAAGAGAAGGGCTTCAGTGGTGCGGTTGTGACCAACCCCTTGACTTTTTTGACCCCATCCCTGCGGACACCCTGGAAAATCAAAAGAAGAGGAAGCAATAATTAAGCCTGGCTGGTTTGGAGAAGCCAGCGTTCTCGCTGGGCTAATGAGCCTTCTCCGCCTTGAACTCAAGGGCTGTTGTCACTTAGCTTCAACTACTCCATCTCTCCCTGCGTGTGCGTGTGTGTTTGTGCGTGTGTGTGCACGGGTGGGCGATCCGCAGCCCACCCACAGATTCTAGTCTTCTCTCTTATCTTTGCACAGGTTGCAACAACACGATTAGAGGGAGCGATTAGCTTATTTTGCTGACCCACGGCTCCGAGCCTCTTCTGGCTGCAAACCCTCCAGGGAGAAGTTGGCAATTTCCCCAGCTTTTAGGTTCCTTTGATTACTGGCTGGGTGCAGTTTGGAGAAGACACAAGCTTAGGGTTTTCCTTCTCTCAATCTCTCCCTCTCCCCCGCCATGGCCCCCAATTCCTCTTATCCGGAGCAATTTTCTTCGGGTTTTTACAAGCACGTATTGATGGAGCATTGATGATCCTGCAGTTGTTGACTGATTCCAAAGATGGGTTAGAAATGGTCTTTGGACGGTGTCTGATCATTTAGGTCAGTGTTTCTCAACCTTGGCAAGTTTAAGATGGGTGGACTTCAACTCCCAGAATTCCCCAGCCAGCTGTGCTGGCTGGGGAATTCTGGGAGTTGAAGTCCACCCATCTTAAACTTGCCAAGGTTGAGAAACACTGCACTAGAGCCTTATATGCAACCTGTTTATCATCTTTATTTAATGGCGGATATTTCCATGCACCTTACTCCGAAAACGCTTCTGATGGCGTTGCAAGCGCTCTGCCCACGCCCTGGGACTACGACTCCCAGAACTCCAAGCTGGGGGAATCCGGGTGAAGAAGGCTGCAGGTCTATCGACCGTGCGCCAGGCCGGGATCCAAAGCGGGCAAAGGGGCTCTGGGTCCTGCGGGGCCCCAGGGCCGCCGACCCCGTGGAGCTCAGGGGAGTGGAGGAGAGTCTGCCTTGAGAAGGTCGGCTTGTAACGCTTCGATGTTTGGATTTCAGGATTGTCTCCATTTGGGACGGAGGTTTGGACGTCTCCCGATGTATTTCTGTCCTTCTGGAACGGGATTTCAAACCCCGCCTGGTTACTCCTCACCCCAACTCCTGTTAGCAGCAGCCGCCGGTCCTGCCAGCCTGGCTCCTCGCCTTCTCCCCAGCCTCTGAGGAAGACTTTGCCACTCCACGTTGGGACCCTGCAACGTCTAAGTTCTCTGCAGGACTCACATTGCATCTACTACCTGTAGTAGTAAATGAATAGTTTACTACTCTGAATAATAATGATTAATAGTATTAACTATGACCCACCTATGTGTCTATTATATCTACCAGCTGTAGTAATAAATGAATAGTTTATTACTATGAATAATGATTTATCTGTACAAGATCTACCTATAGTAGTAAATGAATATACTCTGAGTAATAATCCTTGTAACTATTAATATTTTAGCTACAATCCACCTATATATCTATTACATCTACTACATTTGGTAATAAAAGAGTAGCTTACTACTATGAGTAATAATCTTTGTAACTATTAATAGTTTTAACCACGATCCACCTATGTCGATTAGATCTACCTGTAGTAATAAACGAGTAGCTTACTACTATGAGTAATAACACTTGTACCTATTAATGGTTTCAACTACAATCCACCTATATGTCAATTCCATCTACTACCAGTAGTAATAAATGAGTACTTTACTACTATGGGTAATAATCCTTGTAATGATTAATAGTTTCGACGTTGATCCACCTATATGTCGATTAAATCTACTACCAGTAGTAATGAATGAGTACTTTACTACTATGGGTAACAATCCTTGTAACTAACCGCCATGATTGGCATTAGCTATGATCTATGGCTTGGTCTTTCCAGCAGACTCACCTAGCCCAGAAGACCCCCACTTTGCTCACCTTGGTTCCAGCTAAGCAAGCCGCCCCCCGGGCCCCGGGGGCAAGGAGGAGGAGGCAGGCCCGTCCTGGAGTTTGCGCCACAGTCCTGAATTGGACCGGAGAGAAGAGGGGTGGGATTCAGGCGGCCGCTGGCTTTGCGACTGTCTCTCCAGCCTTCCCTCTGAGGCAGATGGAGGTCAGGGGCACTTGGGGGGCCCCGGATGTCCTGAGAGGGGCGAGAAAGCTCTCCAGAGCACGGAAAAGAAGAGGAGGCCAAAGGCTGAAGCGGGCTGAGTGGTCTCCACAAGGACATTCCCATATTTATTGCAGGCGTTCTCATTAAAGCGGTCCCTTTTCTCAGTTCTGGAAGCTGTTGTCCTTCTTTGACTCTCGCCGGTCGGGGACCGTTCTGAATTCGCCGGGCGAAAGCCGGTATCTTTCCCAGGGTTGTTTTTCTATGCGTGTTTTTGGCGGAGGAAGCAGACGGATCCCAACCCAAGCTATTTTTTGCAACCCCACCATTGGCAACGGCTGAATCTGCCAATTTGGGTTTCTCGCCGTCTCCCTATTTCTGCAACTCCGCGGAGGGGGGATCTTCTTTTGGAAAAGCTTGGCACACTCAGTGCAAAAGTTGGAGGATGAGAAGGCGTGGGTGTACGTGTGTCAGAATCAGCAAGGTGATGGATGGAGTGTGGTGATGGCAGATGTTCAAAAGTGGCACACCGCTTACATCCCGAAGCTCTCTGTGCCACTTTGCTGATTTTGAACACTCCTCCACTGATTGCAAATGAGACCTCCAAAAATGCCAAATTAAACAACTTCCCCCTTAACTGTGAGCCAAACCATCTTCCTCCTCTTTGGAGACCTTCTTCAATCATCATGGAGGCCTTCTTCAACCTGTCTCCCTCTAGATCAGTGTTTCTCAACCTTGGCAGCTTGAAGCTGTCTGGACTTCAACTCCCAGAATTCCCCAGCCAGCAAGGGGAATTGCAGCCCTATGAATTTGGGGGTCCTGGGTTAAGAAAGGCTTCCAAATCTCATCGTTGACTTTAAAACCCTGAACTCCCACCACTCAGCTCTTCGACAGGAATGAGCGTCCCGCCAGTTGCAAAATTTTTCCAAGGGGTCACAACCCCCTCCCAAACTTTTACAGTAGCTATTTCTTAAGAGCTTTCAATCTAAGCCACATGCTACCCTCCCAAAGTTTGGCCTGCAGACATATTATTTGTGGGACTGCCTCTCCCCAGTGATTCTGCCCATCGCACACTCCCCATCTGGAGAGGAATAAGAATGGGGGCCCCCAAGTCCTGCTGTGCTGCCTCATGGTGGAGGGGGGTGTTCCTGGGAGGGATGAGCAAGGAAGTGTAGGCCACAAGTATGTATTCCCAGCAGGGTCACCCAAGGGGTGATGGTCATCCCAGCTGCCCAGCTAAAGCCAGCAGGCCCCTCTGTTGGGCAGCAGCAAGAGAAGAAGATGCTGGAGGCAGATGTTCGCTTGAGTGACAAGGATGAAGGCATCCGTTGATACTACATAGGAGAAGGCAGTGGTAAACCTGTATTTTCACCAAGAAAACCACAGGGGTAGAAAATATAAAACGATGGACGATTCATGGAGAAAATCTATCCATGTGGTTGCCAAGAGTCAACGACAACTTGATGGCCCATTATCAATCCAAAAAGAACGTGAGTTCTGGGTTGCCTGTTCATGTTCTGGATTTTAACTTAAATTGTTCTCCTTGTTTTGGTCTTTGGATCTGTTGCGTGCTTCCTGGAGTCACAATATTTGGCAGCCATATAAATTCTTTTAAAGTAGATAGGTAGGTAGGTAAGTAGGTAGGTGAATGGAGATGGAGGTAAGTAGGTGGGTGGGTGGGTGGGTGGGTGGAGAGGGAGGGAGGGAGGGAGGTAAACAGAAAGAGAAAGAAAGAGAGAATTGATAGATAGGGATGGAGAAAGAGATGGGGCAGGGGAGGGAGCAAAACTCACTTAAGAATTCCCAAAATCCTTGTTAGCTCTCATGGACTGTTGTATTCTTGGCAACTTCTCTGAATTGTTTGACTCCATTCTTCTGTCCCCCAGACATTCATGTTCCAGTAACTTGAGATCACTCAGGAAAATACAACTAGCCTAGATCAGGTTCCCAACCTGACATGTTGAGCTATTTAGAGAAGCTTTGTTATTGGGGCAGGAGGGCAGTGGACATAAGACCCCTGTTTCAAAAATAGCTGCCAGCCTTTGTGGGTATTATGACATCATAGCACCTACTGGGCTGTCCATAAGAAAGGAGTGATTGTCGCCCAAGGCCCCCAATGCGAACAAAAGCTGGCGTGCGTGTTGCCCCCATATGGCCAAGTCAGGCCGATATTCAGAGCTGTGGAGTGATGGGGACAGCAGGGTGGATGCTGGTGCTAAAGTTCATGCGCATTGTGTACCACCCTCAGAGTTCTCAGAAAAACTCATGCGCTGGAATTGTGGCCTGAGACAGTTGTTCTCTGAAGAAGCTAAAAATAAGCCTAAAGGTTGGAGTTGACGTGAACCTGTCTATATCTGGAGGTATATTATGTCTGGTTCCAGGGACAATTAAGTGGGACTATTGTCACAATGATGTGAATCTGTGTCCTGCCACTGATCTTCTCTATGACCTGCCTCCTCCATGTTCCTGGGTTTTTGGCCCACAAAGGCCACACTAAAGATTTCTTTGAAGTCCAAGGGCCACAGTAGAGAGGGAACAAGATTGGACATTAGGTGGGGTTGTTTTTTCTTGGGTTTCAAGAGATGTTCAATGAAGGTGTCAACACAGCGTGTGTCTGTTGTAAAAAAAGGCCCACAGTATGTTAGGGGTAATAAGAACATACACATGTCAATATCATAACGGCCTTACATAAATCAATGGCGAGACCCCATCTGGAATATCGTGTGCAGTTCTAGTCACCACACCTCAAAAAGGAGATAACGGAGCTAGGAAAGGTTCAGAGGAGGACAACTGTGATGATCAGGGTTTGAAGCAGCTTCCCTGTTAGGAAAGGTTGAGACATTTGGAGCTTTAGAGTTTAGAAAGGAGGCGAACAAGAGGGGACATGATTCAGGGGTTCCAAATTATGCATGGTGTGGATAAACTGGAGAAGGAGAAGCTATTTTCCCCGTCCCCAATACTAGAACCAGAGATCACCCAATGAAATTGAATTCTAGAAGAATCAGGAGAGAGAAAAGGGATTTTTTAACATACAATACATAATCCAATTTAGGCATTCACTACCATGAGATGTGAGGCCGGCTACCAGCTTGGTTGGCTTCAGAAAAGGGTTGGACCGATTCATGGAAGTCCTGGAGACCAACAGCTCTTTGCCCTGGTGGCAGTGACACGGCCTCTGAAGGCCATCTGCTGGGAGACTTGTGGGCTTCTTTAGGCAGTTGGTGGGCCACCAGGAGGACAGACTGCTGGACTAAATGCGCCACGGTTCCCCTCCAGCAGGGCCCTGCTTACATGGTTAGATTCTTTGTAGACGCTGAATGTTTGTAGAGGCCCAACCAATCTTCAGGGGAAAACAAATCAAAACCAACCTTCTCCAATTTGGTGGTCGTCAGGAGGAACCCAAAACTAATCCAAAAGGAATGAGTGGTCTCAACTATTTGGAAAAGGAGGGCGAATGTACCTAATCTTGACTAGAAAAATGAGCGGAAGGATTTCACTGCAACGTCAGTTTGTGGGAGGTGGGCAGCCAACTGAGTTTAACCGCTCTTCCTCTCGTTTCTGATTGCATCAATGCTCTCATGAGTGGCTGTGGGCAGGAAAAGTGATGGTAGACCATAGAGTGAACCACCGGGAGGCAGACGTCTGAGAGATTTGTGAAATTCTTTTGGGACTGAACTGGGAGAGGCAGATTGACCTCTTTCGGTGGGATAGATTTCATCTCGACGGTTTGTGGTCCAGCGATGGCCCCTCGCCGCCAAGCTAGAGATTTCTGGAATGGAACATAGAGAAGAAGATTGGCCTTCAAGGTTACAAAAATAGCCTTGGAAAAATTTATGGGACAAATCTCTCAGCACTGAAGGGTCCCATCTGTTCGTTCGGTCAGAATCCCTTTTCAGCTTGTTTTCCCCTAACCGAAGGCTGAAGAACTTTGCACAGATTTCTCTTTTTTACCGTTTTGGGGGCAAGGTTCAAGCCAATGTTGAAAACAGGGTGCAGATGACATTCCTACGGGGCCCGTTTTTGTCCATCCTGCTTATCTGAATTTGCTAAGCTGCATTCAGAGTCAACCTTACCAGTCATACACTTTTACAGACCCCTTTGATTGTCATCTTCCTCTGCAAAATGCATGAAGTTGCTGTCTTTTTTAAGGAGTGATGAGTATTTTCTTACGATACCAGATCCCTCGATTTGAATCATTCCAAAACCAGGTTGCAATCGGCTTCAAAAAAAAATCTGCTATTGTATATCATGTTACTGTTCCCAGAATTCCCAGTAGTAGTATTGACAAGGAATTCTGGAAGATGTAGCCCAATCACATCTGGAGGACACCTGACTGGGGAAGAATGGATCGAGAAGTTGGGAATTCAATACATTTCTATTCAGCATCTTGCTTTGTGTATTAATATATCCACTTTGCTCAGAAAGGGTGTGTGGCACGCAGCTCCTTTCCAAAATTCTCCAACAGCACACAAAATGTTACATATTTTCTGCCAAGGGACCCAACATCCAGACAATGGAATGAAAGATGGAAAGTCCCCCCCACCCCCAGTGCCATTTTTTCCATTGCTTTGGAGTCTGTATATTAATGAAGAGTGGAGTCTCCTTTGGAGACCAAAAATTGCCCACTCCTCTTATGTGTTCTTAGTATCAATTCCTCTTCCATCAGCTAAACAGTAGCCAGATTCACACAGCCTGCTAAACCATGAACTCAGGTCAACAGAAGGCATCGGCTTTGTTGGGCCCATTCCACACAAATAAATCATATTATCGCGATGGGCCTGATTAATGCCACACATGAAGACGATTGCGGGGTTATCACAATAGAGCCAACCCCAAATTTTGTAATCCCATTTGAACTTGACTCACATGCATACAACACAGATAGCCATTTCAGTTAGCTTTTTTGTGACTTAGTGTGTTGTGTGAACCCAGAAAATGGGTTAATTAAATAGCCTGGATAAGCGTGTGTGACTACAGTTGTACAGAAACAGAAGAGAGAAAGAGAGAGAGAGAGAGACTGAAACTATAGAAAAAACATGGCACCAGAATCTCCTTCATTCACTTTCTTTCCTTTGATCATTTCCCTTTTAGGGGAAAGCATAAACTGTTTTTGAAAAATGTAAATAGGCAGGATATCTAATCTGTCCACTTCTGGGAGACATCAGAAAGTTCAAGCAATGTGGTTGACCCAGTAATTTTGGATGACTTTATAGAAGTCAAAGTTCTAGTGTTCTGGACAGGAATACCTGGGATGGGGTGGGAGGCACCAAAAAAATCAAGACGGTGGCTGTCCATAAAAACAGGGTTGGTCATGGCTTCCATCTTGACTTTTTTGACCCTCTCCTCATGGATGACCTTTGTTTAGACGTGGTTTGGAGCACGCGTTCTAGTTTCAGAAGTGTTTATGTCTGAAAAGTTTCTAGGAAAGGAGGTCTGGGAGAAAAACAATATCTCTCTTCTCCTTGAATCCAGGAGACTTCAACCCACATCCCAAAAGTAGCTTACAGGGGTTGTGTTCATGCTGCACACTTGGGTATTGAGTTCATCCAAAAGCCAACCAAGGTTAAAGCTAACCAAATTTTCCTTTTTTTTACCTAGCCTGGTTAAGTATGTTGTCTGAAGACAACCCAGTTCCCTATGGTGGCCTCTGTCTTTTATCTAACAATAAAACTACTTTTTTCTGATTATTCCTTCCTTCACGTTATTTATTAGCATTCTTTCCATGTGCTAAATTCTTCCGTTCTAGGAGCGCGTCCAATTCTCAGGTCTTTATCAGATAGTTTCAGAGGGATGACAAGGAAATCAGTGTGCGTTTCCATTAAGCTGCGTAGTTAACAATTTCTCTCTCACACTTTCCTGTATTTATACAGATTCTTTAAAGCACCAAATGAATCATGTCAAACCATTCGTTTCGTAGGATTTCTGCTAACAAACTTCTAGGAACGATTTGCAACAAGAAACAGAAATAACTCACTTTTCCTTTTGCAAATGTTCTTTCGCTTCCTTGTCCACCACCAAAACCTTGATTCCACACTGCTCCTTTCCCAGTACTAATAACTTGGCTAATTTACATTCTTCTTAAGAAAGGTTTGGATTTCTAAAACATGCACGTCCTTGTTGAAGGATAGACATAATAGCAAATGTTCATGTAACTATCATGTCTTATGCAATTGTCTATATGATTTAATACAGCAACATTGAGTAACATATGTACATTGTATTTGCCATAATTTCTCACAACCTATTTTACTGGCCATTCTGAGCTGTAACGCAACTGATGTTGTTGGTGAAGTTGACAGACACTAAAACATTCTTCTTGGATCTAGTTGTTCAAGTTACCGTATCTCACCATACTTCTGGAGAACCTTATCTTCAAAAGTGGACATCTCATAAGAAATGACACTGGGGAATGTCAGTGAAATTTGCAGAAACACTGTTCCCCAGTGATCTATGGAAACACTGACGTTAATAGGAGGACCAAAATACCATTCAAGAAATCAATTTCTCCTCAAAAAATGTCGGTTCAGTTGGAGAACAATTCTGCTTCTCCAGAAAACCCAAAACATATGTTGCTAAAACTCAACTGGACTCTCATTAAAAAGAGAAAATCATCCCAAATATCTTATGAGAAACATTTCATAATCCAAATCAGGGTGTCCACAAATTTGGTCAAAAAAGTCAAGATGGTGGCCACAACAGTGTGTTCAAAACTCCTCCCTTTTTTAGGTGTGTCACAAAGCACATAAAAACAGGCAGAGTGGTTACCATCCTGACTTTTTTGACCATTCAATGGACATACAAAAGAAATTGGTTGATGCTTTAAAAATTGAAAGGTAACTACAAATAATAAACCAAGAGAGTGACCTGGATAATTATTTTATAGTGGATTTACAAAAGAGGTTTGTTAAAGCTCAGACGAATCTTGTGAGAAGGGGTAAATATAAATGAAAAAAAATCAGGTTCTACCACATTACTTGAATGGACTAAAGATTAAGATGGTTAGAAGTAAAAGGAAGGAATGTAAAGTTGGTTTATTTGATCAAGGTTAAAATAGATATGTTGTTATCTCTGGTAACCCAGGACTGAAATGACGACACTTTATGGATTTGTTTATAGATAAGAGATGGGATATGGGAAGAAGAGGTCATTGGTTATATTTTATGAAAAGGTGATAATTTACTAAAATTGCTCATACTTGTGATGGAGGTTGGAAGTCACTTCTTTATATATTTCTTTTCTTTTTCTTTACTATGCTTGCATCTTTCTTTCTTTCTTTCTTTCTTTCTTTCTTTCTTTCTTTCTTTCTTTCTTTTTTCCTCTCTCTCTTTTCTTTCCTCCTCCTCCTCCTCCCCCTCCTCCCCTCCTCTTCCTCTTCCTTCCTTCCTTCCTTCCTTCCTTCCTTCCTTCCTTCCTTCCTTCCTTCCTTCCTTCCTTTCTTTTTCTTTCCTCTACTTTCTTCTTTTCCTCTGCATTTTTCCTCTTTTCTTCTACTCTTCTCTCTTTCTTTTAGTTTGCATTAATTTTTACTCTTGCAATTATAATCTTTAATAAAAATATTTTTTAAAAAAGAAAAAAATGTATTTTTTTGCTATCCTCATGTTTTAAAAGATCAGCCAAGGGATATCCAGTTAGGATGAAATGAGGACCCTACCCAATTAGGCTTACTTATCGTGATTAACAAAGCCAGAGGCAAGGTCCAGGAGAAGACCAATAGGCTAACCAGAAGATAGGACCACCCCAGAGCTTGAAAAGATTGATTATGCGCCATCAAGTCAGTGTCAGCTCTTAGTGACCACATAAATAGACTTTCTCCACTGAAAAGAGAGTGAACATCAACTGAGGCTCAACCTCTTATAATCCATCCGGCCTGGAGAACCCAGGATAGTTACTCACCACAGGGAGCACCTATAGATCTCCAACAGCCTAGTAAGGACTCCTCCGCCAAAATTTTAAGACACCCCTTCTGCAAAGAAATGTTTTTTGCTAGAATTTCAGAGCCATACACTATGAAACATGCTGACCACCCCCTACAGTCCTGTTTTCCTATCATGCTTGATTTCTCTCATTTCCAAGAACTGGGATGGACAAAACCCATTTTTGGACTTGAAGGCAGGCTGGTGCATTATCTCATGAGAAGTGTTAACGTCTCTCCTCTGCCTAGCTGCCCATCCCATCTTCAAATCCATTTAAAAGCTGGCAATCTTTGCAAAAGGACCAAGGCTCCAATTTTGGTCTCTGAACCTGATTTCTGATGGGTCTTGCTCTCTGGAGTTATTGCTTAACTAGGAGCGACAGATCCTTCTGCTGCAGGATAAATGGGGGAATATGAAACAGCACTGAATTTTGTTTTGTTCTCCCAATAGTTTATGAGCTGCAGGAGGGTTTTACAATCATTTGTCATTGTAAATGACATTCCTAGAAGCAATAAAATGCAGGTTAGGTTGCCAGAAAGCAAACTTCTGCGAAGGGGTTCTAAAAGGTTACCATTGTTCCTGCGTCACCTTCACTTATGTTCCTCGAGCTTGTGGTGTCTGGATGTGCTAGGACTACAACTCCTAGCATTCCCAGCAAGTATTGGGGGTGGGGGAGGGAAGGCTGGCCCGGATGAATGGGGTGATGACAAAACACATGCTTAGAACATGGGTCTAAGGCAGTGTTTCTCAATCTTAGCAAATTTAAGATATGTGGATTTCAACTCCCAGAATACTGGCTGGGGAATTCTGGGAGCTGAAGTCCATGTATCATAAAGTTGCTAAGGTTGAGAAACACTGGTCTAAGGTTTTACCTCTGTCTCCAGGGATGAGTGAATCAGAGTTTTCTTCCATGTCACTATTGTGTTTGTTCACTCATGAGTCCCTTACTGACAGTGCCTTTGTTTAAAATACACTTGATTGATTGATTGATTGATTGATTGATTGATTGATTGATTGTGTGCCATCAATTCAGTGTTGACTCTTAGAGACCACATAGATGGACCTTCCCCAGGATGACCTTCAAGTCTTCCAATTGTGAACCCACTGGTGCCATAACTGAGTCCATCCACTTGCTGCTGGTCATTATCTTCTTCTCTTTCCTTCCACCTTTCCAAGCATCATGGATTTTTCAAGGAACCTGCATCTTTCCATTGATTGATTGATTATGTTCTATCAGGTCAGTTTCAACTCTTAAAGACCACATAGATGGACCTTTTCCAGAATGACCTCTCCTGAACCTTGTCTTTCAGTTCTTCCAACGGTGCGCCCATCACCACTGTAACTGAGTCCATCCCCCTTGCTGCTGGTGGTCCTCTTCTTCTCTTTCCTTCCATCTTTCTCAACATTAGAGCCTTCTCCAGAGAACTAGTTCATCACATAACATGTCCAAAACAGGATAATTTGAGCCTGATCATTTGTGCCTCAAATGAGAACTCTGGGTTGATTTGTTCAATGATCCATTGGTTTATTTTCTTGACTGTTCACAGTATTCTCAGGAGTCTTCTCCAACCCCAAAGTTCAACAGCATTAATCCTCTTCCTCTCCTGCTTCTTCAAGTCCAACTTTCACTTCCATAGAATGTCACAGGGAAGACCATGTCTTGCAAAGTTTTGATCACTGTAGATACAGACCCATCATGGCATCTGAATATCTTTTCTAAGACCTTCATTGCTACCCTGCCAAGTATTAGTCTGCAGTATATTTCTTGATTCCTTTTTCCTTTACTGTTGATGGTTGATCCTAAAACACAGAAACTGTCCACCATTTCGGTGCCTTCATGGTAATTTCTTAGGCTGGTTACTGGTCTTTTTTTTCTTTAATTTTAGTCCCGTTTTTTTCACTGTGGTCCTTGACTTCCATTACTAGAGCTTCTAGATCGTTTTCCACTCTGCATTCCCACTGACAAATGTATTTCATCTAAACTGAAGTGGCTCATCACTGTTTAAGCAGAGTTACTGGTCTATAGGGGTCCAAAGGAGAGCAAAAGATGCAGGGAAGTTGATGATGTTGTGACATGTTTGGAAGGACACAGCTTGCATCATGACATCCCCATGCGTGTTTCATTATTTTGGCATCATCATGGTTAGTAAGAGAGCCCAGAATATAGGCTCACTTCAGAGTCTTGCTTTCTCTACTTTCTTGGCCTGTTCTGCAAAATGTAGGGCAAAGTTCACACAACCTGCTTATCTTGGTTTAACAAAGCTGAAGGGCTATGTCCGCATAACCCCCAAAACATCAGGTGGAGCGAACATGATGATCTTCTCATGAGATACTAAGACTTCAGTGAACCAGAAACCACCACTCCCATTTTAGTTTACTCTTGTTGGTTCTCCAAACAGCATCTGAGAAAAACTGATCAGAGCTGTAAAAAGTTAAGGGTGTAAAAAGTTAAAGATGCAGAGCTCCCAAAGGTCAGTTCAGCCTTTTCTGCCTCCCAACCCCAATCGCAGATCCGTTTGGACCTTCCCGTGATATCCGAATCATGTGCATCTACTGGGGGGTGTGAATGGTAGGCAAACAACCACATATGTATCAGGACATAATTATGCAAATGATGTGCCTTACATACTTGTGACAGGTGTCATGACATCATCCCATAATCTGTTAGCTGCACAATGACATCATGAAGCCGATGTTATAATTTTGCTATCGTCAACTTCAGCTTCTGCTTGTGGTGGAGTGAGTGCACCACTATGAAACCATCTATGGAACCACAGACTGGTGCTGATGGTTCCCACTTGATGGGAGAAGTAGACAGGAGGACCGAGAGTGAACTCGCCCTTGTCAAGTCCATCAGTTGAAACCCAGAGGTTTCTAACTCCATGGATTTCTGGGGGATAAACCAGTGTAGTCCACCCAACTTCTGAGCACGGTGTCATTTATTTACTTATGTATTTTCATTCATTCATTCATTCATTCATTCATTCATTCATTCATTCATTCGATTTGTACAGCAGCCCATCTCAAACAAGTGACTCAGGGCACTGGACAATCATAAAATCAATTAACCAATTAAAAACACAATCCAAAAAGAAAAATTAAATACAAAGAGCAGCCGAGAAATATTATAACCTGTAGGTGTTAGCATAACCAGGAAACGGGGCCCTTCACACACTTGGGACCCCAGGCCCGGGCATGTAACCAGGTTTGCAAGGCCTTATGAAAGGCCAACAGGGTTGGGACCACTCTAATCCCAGAAGAGAGGCTGTTCAGAGAAGGCATGTCACCTGATCCCCGCCAGCCGACATTCCTTGGCTGACGGGGCCCGAAACACACCCATCCTGCTGTACTGGATTGGACGGGTAAAAACAACTGGGAGAAGACGGTCCCTCAGGTAACCTGGTCCCAAGCCATGAAGGGCTTTAAATGTGACAACGGCACCTTGAATTGTACCCCGAAGCACACTGGCAACCAATACAGCCCACAAAGCAGTGGGGTTACATGTGCCAAATAACCAACACCATTTACAACCTGTGCAGCTGCATTCTCTACCAGCTGAATCTTCCAAATACTCTTCAAGGGCAGCCCCGTGTACAACAGATTGCAGTAGTCCAGATGGGAGGTCATGAGGGCATGAGCAACAGTGAGCAGAACCTCCAGGTCCAGGAATGGGTGCAACTGGCGCACAACTCAAAGGTGTGCAAAGGCCGTCTTAGCCACGGCTACCACCTGCTCTTCCAGCAGGAGCCGTGAGTCCAAGAGGACCCTCAGATTGTGCACGGGGTCTGTCTGAGGCAGTGCCACCCCATCCAGGACCAGAGGTGGAAGAACCTGGTCATCGGAAGGCCCAGTCTTGCTTGGGTTGAGCCGAAGCGCACTGCGCCCCATCCAGGCTCCTGTGGCTTCCAGGCACTGAGACAGGACATCCACAGCATCGCTCAGGTGGCCTGGGGTGGAGATATAAAGCTGGGTATCATCAGCATATTGGTGATACCTCACCCCAAACCATCAGATCACCTCACCCAGCGGGCTCATGTAGATGTTAAATAAGAGGGGAGAGAGGACTGAGTCCTGCGGCAACCCCCACCTATTTCTGAAGACCAGCCTGGATGGTGAGTTGAAGTCTTGACTTCTTCTATGAGGAAATCTCTAGGAAGCTGTGATTCTACAGCCTTTAATGGTAGGGTATACAAACGCCACCGAAGGAAGACGTAGGTTGCCCTGATGTGAATGGGTGACTGGTTGCTTTGTTGTTGTTCAGTCGTTAAGTCGTGTCCGACTCTTCGTGACCCCGTGAACCATATCGCGCCAGGCCTTCCTGTCCTTCACTGCCTCCCTGAGTTTGCTCAGTTTCATGCTCATTGCTTCAGTGATGCTATCTAGCCATCTCATCCTCTGCCGTCCTCTTCTCCTTTTGCCTTCCATCTTTCCCAGCATCAGGGTCTTTTCCAAAGAGTCCTCTCTTCGCATTAGGTGACCAAAGTATCTGAGCTTGAGCTTCATTATCAATCCTTCCAATGAGCAATCGGGGTTGATTTCCTTTAAGATTGACTGGTTTGACCTCCTAGCAGTCCAGGGGATTCTTAAGAGTCTTCTCCAGCACCACAGTTCAAAGGCATCAATTCTTCGGCGCTCTTTATGGGCCTTCTTTATGGTCCAGCTCTCACAGCCATACATTACTACTGGAAAAACCATAGCTTTGACTATGCAGATCTTTGTCGGCAAGGTGATGTCTCTGCTGGTTGCTATCTTTACCCTAAACTGTATATAATTCACACCTTCCCTGCCAATTCCCAACTGTATAGTCAGTGATGTACAGATATGTGTAAACTAATGCTTGGATGGTGTACTTGTAGTTATTGTGGCGATGGTGGCACCATTGGAAGACCTGAGAGACCAGGTTGGGGATAGATCATCATGGAGAAAGTCTATGTGGTTGCTAGGAGTTGAAAATGACTTGATGGCACATAATCAATCAATCAATCATTCAATCAATCAATGCTTGGACAAGCAAGGTCATCCCACCTTTTTCCCGAAATAATTTCCAACGCTATGCCGCAGACTGTCCCATTCAGGGTCCCATACCAGAATATTTGAAATTATGCAAATTCTTCCCTGATGGCCTAGAGCATAAACATCTTAAAATAGAACAGAACCATGCTAAAAAGTCACGTTCTGTGCTGTATGAATTTTTAAATAAAAAGTGGGGAGGAGGGATTCCAAAGACAGCAAAAATTCAACAAAAACCTTGGAACCAGATGTTGAAGTCAGTCAAGTCAAAAATCGAATGCAACAGGATGGCTCTTCAAACTTTTGCAAGCAGCTAAGCATATTGCTGTGTCCCCTAGACATTTGCTTAACTAAATACATATTTGGAATTAATTACAGAGGCCATGGTTGGGGAAATTGGTACTGATTTGCCAAAGCAACACATTGTGGAATGTAATCTGGGGACTGTTTGCAAACTTGAAAGTAATTCAAGTTTGCAAACTTGAAAGAACATAAGAAACTGCTTCATACGAAGGCAGACTCTTTATCTGTTCAGGCCAGAAAAGTCTTTCACATTGCCTAGCCTAGCAATAATAATCTTCTGAGCTGTAAAATGAATGTGGGATCTTCTCCGTGTAAGGCTCCTGTTCTGTCACAGAGCAGGAGGTTGGGAAAAGAAGTGACTGCTGGGCCCAAAACAGAGGAGAAAAAATCCAGCGTTGGATTCGGGAACCGAGACATCTGTCTTGACGCAGAGTGACTCTTGTAATATGGTCCCCATTAGTGGTCCCAATCATAGCCTTTTGGAGATGCAGCAAGATCATGGGAACAAGACCACGAAGACACTGGTTGGACTGGAGAGATCCCTGACTAGCAAGGGAGGGGCAGGTCTCAGTCAACTTGCCCTTGCAAAAGATTATTGGGAGCTTTGAAGACACTACAAGAAGGATCTGAGCAAGCAGCCTTGGCAGTCGAAAGAGAAAATCAGTAATAAAGTACATAAGGAAGCACCTGTGATGGGTAGTGGTTGGACAGAGTCAAGACTGCTATATAAGTTTGGACACACCAAGGTTACTATTGCTAGGAAGGGTGCCTGGGAAAGGATCAAGATGGGTCTTTGGAGAAGGCACATGCTTTCCCTACCCCCTTATAAAATGGCTAATCCATTCCATCTCTCAGACCACTCTCCTGTTCCTATTCCACAGCTATGATCAGAACTGTCATTTTAATCTAAAATAGGCTTGGCTGCTCTTTTCTGGCTGATTCTGGTTTGTTATTTTCCCCTTTTTCTCCTCCCATTGTGTCTCCCATGTGTCCAGTGTAAATGACCCACTGGTCTTGTTTCTTGCATGACATTCCCAGCCTGTGACAGCTTCTACAGAAAGCCAAAGAAGATCAACATTTGAGAACTAGGAAACTTAGAAAAAAAACACTGACTAAGGGAATGAGATGGGACATTGGCAATGCTCGGGTCTTAGATCAGTGTTTCTTCATCTTGACCACTTTAAGATGTGTGGACTTCAACTCCCAAAGTTCTGGGAATTCTGGGAATTGAAGTCCACACATCTTAAAGTGGCCAAGGTTGAGAAACACTGGCTTAGATGAAAGGTAGTTGAGGAAGAGCCCCATAGAACTACATAGAACTAAATAATTTTACTCCTTTTCATGAAATGGTTGAGCAAGATTATCCAAAGAAAATGAAGAATAGATTGGGGCAGGAAATAGAAAGTTTGTCTTTGCTCATGCAGATAGTTCAGTTATGGAATTGAGTAACAAGATGTCTTGGTGGACACCATCTTGGGAAGCTTCAAAAGAAGATCAGAAAAACTCCTGGGACATATGGTGAGCAAAGAATTTTAATGGTGATGGCAATGTCTTATGCCATCAGATACTCAGCTCTGATGAGTTTCTGGACTCCTGATTCTAGTCTTCCCAGAATGTAAAAAAGATGTTGGACCAAGAAGGCTTTGAACTGATCCACCAGAACTTTTAGGCTAAAAAAGCCCCTGTAATAGTAGCTAGGAGTGGAGAGATCTGGAGGTAAACTTGATAAAGCAATGCAGGATCTGTTAAGGGAAATGAAATGCTGAGAAAGGAGAAAGCATAAGAAAGAAACTCAGAGTATAAGAGGCATGCTTTCGAGATTCTCTTATTACACCCTACAACAATAACATAGCATTTCTGTAATCCTTTCAGTGCCTGTTTCCTGCCCAGGCCTATCTTGAAGGGCTGGCACTACAGGTAGTCCTCACTCAACAACCGTTCATTTAGCGACTGTTCAAAGTTACGATGGTGCTAAAAAAGTGACTTATGACCGTCACCCGAAGTTATGACCGTCGCAGCGCCCCTGTGGTCACATGATCACGATCCGGGTGCTTGGCAACCAGCTTGCATTTATGACGGTTGCAGCATCGTAAGGTCACATGATTGCCATTTGTGACCTTCCCACTGGCTTCCAGCAGCAAAATCAATGGGAACCATGTAATTCACTTAACGACCACCACAAAAAAGGTTGTAAAATCAGGTCCAGGCACATGATGATTCACTTGATCACATCACTTAGTGACCTAAATTCTGGTCCCAACTGTGATCATTAAGCAAGGACTACCTGCAATAAAGCTCTGGAGACCCTTGCATTCTGTATTCAAAAGGTGCTTTGGAGCGCATGGGAGCATGAAGATAGCACCTGTCTGTTGTGGTATTCATAGGAGGTGCCTGGTCCACATCTGCAAGAGAGTGGACAGACAGCTGTGATGCACATTCCAAAGGAGCAAGGGCGGCATGTAAGGCTCCATTCGCCATCTTGCTGATTTTGACCCTTCCTGCCCCCAGGGATGGTGATGCCTGTCTCCAGCTCTTTAAAGCAGCTGCCTCTTTTCCTGCTGCCTCTGCACCTGCTGGGTCATCCTGGGAAGGGACACCTTTGGTTGAAAGAGCTGTAGACTGAAGCTGCATCTGCTTTAAGGGGAAGAAGGTCAACCCAGCTCTGTGAGCAAGGTCAGATGAAGCAAAACCTCATTCTGTATTCAGGATGTTTTTCTCCTTAAAAAAAACTCATCCAAACAATTTAATCGGAGGAGCAGGAGGAGGCCACAGCACAATTCCAGCTACTGAAAAGTGCGGTTCATTAGAACATCTATTAATCATGACAAAAACAGAGTGTGTATGCTAAGAAAGGGCTCATTTCCAATAAGTGTATTAAAAGAAAATTATACCTTGGAGCCAATCCAAGATATTTCAAGGTGGCTGATATATAAGTAGTTAAAAGATAGTATAGGGGAGTTCCAAGGGAGATTGGACTCCGGATCCACTGCTAATTCCTTTTCCAGCAAGCTGCTTGTCTGAATTTGCCTCGCTGGTCAGTGCTAAAATAGCAGGGAGGGTGGGGGAAGGTGTGGGGGGGGGGGGGACAATCCAGAAGCAATTTGCAAACTCTGGTAACAAGACAAGATTTGCAATATCCTGTAATTCAATGCAAGGGCAATTAAAGAAATCAGAGAGGACGACTGCGCCAGAAATGCAGTCAGCTTCGGGCAGAGAAGCCACAGCAGAAAAAGAATCTCTTTGCAACCTGAAGCCAACACCGGTCATAGGGAGAATGAGCTCCCCTTTCAGCAGTTCTTTGCCAGCATCGATCCGGGGTGTGTAGATTTTAAAACGCCGTGGAATTGGAAGGGATGTGGGTGTACAACACCAGATACCTCCGTTTAAGCAGACGGAAGAGTGCGCTGTTCTAGCATCTCATTTCAAGTTATCTTTGAAGGCAAACAAGATGGCTATATCCTGAACAGGAAAAATATAACAGTCAGTAAATCAAGGCAGCACGGGTCTATCATCTCTGCAAATAATATTCTGGAAATGCCTTATGGGGTTTGTGGTCTGGTGGCGTGCAGAAGAGCATCACCCGTTAGGGACTGGATGCCTTACCCGTGGGCTTAAATTCAGTGGGCCATTGGTTGCAAATGTCTCTTTAAGAGAGTCTTCTGCAAACCGGGCCACCCCAGTGAATTCTGGGAGTTGAAATCCACCCACCTGGATGGTGCCCCAAAGTCTCTTTGGTCACCCTACAATTTTGCTCCCCTAGCTTTGGGTTTGGGGCCAAATACAGTTCATAAAAGCAAGAGCCATGGAGGCGAGCAGGGGTGTCCACAGGGTACGGTCCAAAAAGTGAAGATGGCATCCACGAGGGTGCGATCAAAGCCTGTTTTTTATGCGCAACACCATTTTGGCCCTTTTGACTATATCCTGCAAGCATCTCTGCACACAGGAGCACCCCCTCCTCCGGCCTCTCGGGGGATGCTCCAATGGGAGATGCTATTTTAAGGCTCTTCCTCCTCCGACCAGCACAGATTCAAAGGGCACCCACTGCGGCTCGTAAAAGTTAACGAGGTGGGAAGTTCACCCAGAGTTGAGCTTTCTGACATTCTCAGGTCGGCTGGGTGAAAGCTCGGACTGCGGGGTTAACGCATAACAGGTGTAGGAGGAAGAGACCGAGGGCGGATACTTGGCTTCTGGCAGTGGTGCAAAAGGAAGACGTTTTCACAAAGGGTCGGGCTGCAGGAGCCGTGCGGGTGGCAAAGGCTCCTCCAGCCTTACATGATGAAAGACAACCGTGGACGTAACTTGTCAGCTTCTGCAAAGATCCTTCCTTCTCAAAAAGCCATTGAGGGAACTGTCGTGTTGACTGCGCTGTGGGCAGTGAAGCCAATAGATATAGCTGGATTCCCAGAATTTTTTTTTTTTTTTTTAAATCCAACAGAGGATGATAGATCGATAGAAAGATAGATGGTAGAAATAGATAGATAGATAGATAGATAGATAGATAGATAGATAGATACTGACTGACTGACTGACTGACTGACTGACTGACTGACTGACTGACTGACTAACAGACATTGGTGCTTTAATTATTCCTTGCTAGCAGAAAACAGGCCAGAAGCATTGATAATTGACTGATAATTGGAAAAACGCTGTCTGCCCTGTGTTTTGCCAGCAAGCTGTCAGCCCTCTGAGGTAGACAGACTTGGAAACCAAAGTTATGAATGCAAAACCTAGCTTTATTATAGGATTACAGTAACAAAACTTTGCAAGACTGATAGGACCTCCCCCTGCCAGCCTTTATCTACAAGAGAACTAGGCAGGGCCAAGTCTGAGCTGTTTTCTCAAATTACATTTCTGCACCGGACTCAGATTTCTCTTATCTGACCCTTGTCTTGGTTGCGGCTCTTCCTCCTGTTCCTCAAGGCCATTCTCACAGTCCATTACACAAGTGAGGAAGAAGATGTGCCTTCCGAGCAGATGCAATGACGTCACTACCCAAGCCCCGCCCTGCAGAGGCATCGCCCAGTGATGTCACTAAAGGGATAGTGCTCACCATACCTTGTCCCCCCTTCACCATGGACACCCCTGCAAAGTGTTCTTCCTTTTAAGAGTGAGAGGCACCAATCCCCCACCTTTTCTAATGTAAATCCCTACTCTAGTCCCAAGATATTGGTTGCATTTTTTTTTTGTAATCAGTTCTACACATTACACTTCTTTACGGCTAGCACAATCACACAATCACACAGTTCAGGATTTAGGAAATTCCCTGCAAACTTTGTCACATTTTGTTCAAAGAGTTAAAAAAGCGAAGAGACGCATCTGTTTGTCCAAGCTTGCCAAAGAGAGCCACTCAACCCTCCTATTTTCCAAATCTCTCTAGATAGAAACTTGTGATCGGTGCTCCCTACTACCTGAAAGATTGCACAGAAAATTCCCAGCATATCGTGCATGTTGATGATGTACAAAAATGGATTATATTAGGGGCAGCGCGTAGGAAAAAAAATACTTATTATAGGAAAAGTATGCCTATTTTGAAAGACGTGAACTGAAAAATGTTCCTGCAGACTTTTCTTAAGCACATACGCAAACAAACTTTGGTGAAAACCAGATGAAACAAAATTGGAAAAATGAGGAAATGATGAATCATACTCAACAGACTGGCCCATCCTTAATTTTAGCAGGCAGCTCCTTATCCCTGCCCGAAGAGATGATTTTCCCCAGATGGCTTCTGTTTTACCTGGGAATTCAGTTGCACCTGGCATAATCGGTGTCTTAAGAAAGCTTGTCCTAAGAAAGCTTGAAAAGAGCATTTGGCTTCAGGCAAAACATCCCCATTGTGGGAAATTGCATACCAGTTCTGTGCTCCTGTTGAGCCCTTCCAAAAAATGAGGGGTTTTGCTATGTAGATATGAAGTGGTTTATGTGGAATGAAATCACAGGGTCAAAGTACACTCACGTTGTCCATTTTAATTCCTAGTGGTTGTCGGGAAGCTCAAGCAGATGGACTGTTCTGGCTCGCTCATCCCGTATCATATGAACTGGAGATGCCAGAGATGACTGAATTGGGGGTCCAAACCGAAATGGAGCTTGGGAGAAAAAAAAAAAAGTAATTGCAAACCACCAAATTGGGCAGCTGGAAACAAAATTGGTGTGATAATCTTAGGGATGATAACCAGCCATTTTGTGGACCAAGCCTTGCCCCCGCCAAGAAAACAAAGAACGAACAGGAAAGGCCCGTCGTCCACAGAGGGAAAGATGATCCTAGATGGCTTTGTAATTCCTTTGGAGATGGATTTTTTTTTTTTTTGCAAATTAAAAAGCCACAGTGCGTAGGATCGGGGCCCATGGAGCAAAAGCATTTTGACCTGCTGCAAATGAAAGAGAAAAAACCTGAAATACTCAGCTGAGTCAAGTTTTTTTTTAATTGTTTCTTCTGTCCCATCTTTTCTGACACCTGCCAAGACGTTTTGGAGGACCTGTTCAAAAGGAACAAGAAAAGAGAGGCCCATTGGATCAAGCCATGATCATATAGAAGGAAAGAGATGGATCCCCTCTCTCCTGAAGGTGGGCACCCACTGAAATATCTGCTTGTCAGAAAATAGGAACTGATTTATGAAGCAAAGTAGGCTCAATTTCCCTCTTCCTGCTTAAGTCTTGCATGGTATCTACAACTTAGGTGGAAAGCGAGCAACACATGGACCTGGTTTCTTCATTGTTCGAGGTGAAAAACTCTTCTCCATCCAACCTGGACCACAGTCCATCAAACGTTTGCTCAGCTTCGGTCTGGTCTGGTTCTGGAGGCTCTGGAGATGGTTAGGTAAAAAAACCTGTTATCAGCTTCCCCGTTATCAGAGAAGAGACTTGTCTCCTTGTGGGATTACCAGAAGGCAATTTTCTTTGTTAGGAAGAAAATCAGAAAGTCTCCACCATAATAGAGAAGGACCTATATTATATACAGGGACTATTTCTGTTGCTTGGGATTCTAGAAAACGTGTCCAATGAGCGTTGCTAGAGAGACGTTGGTGAGAATTGGGGTTGGGAAAAAATCACTTTTCATGTGAGGCAGCCCCTCTGCCAAAGAGCCTGACACTCTGGAGCAGCGTTCCTCAACCTTGGCGGCTTGAAGATGGGTGGACTTCAACTCCCAGAATTCCCCAGCCAGCATGGCTCGCTGGGGAATTCTGGGAGCTGAAGTCCACCCATCTTCAAGCCGCCAAGGTTGAGAAACGCTGCTCCGGAGTTTCACAAGACCACTCTTAACTCTGATCCAATTGTAGTCACAGGCCAAGGAGTCAGGTATTTGCAAACATCTGGAGCAGAAGCAAGATGCCATTATATAGGATGTTTCTTGCTCCCTTTTTGTTCATGAAGCTGGAAGAGATCTTGCCTAAACCCCCAACACAAAATAGAGGTGAATTTCTCTGCTTTGATTTTAGCTTTGTGTAAAGCCGGTGGGAAAGATGAGCCTGATGGATGAGTCACTGAATCTGAGGCTTGGAAGAGACCTGAGAGATCTTCTAGTCTAGCCTCTGGCCATCCCAACAAATGGTTTGAAGACTGTCCATGATGCAGCCCCCATGCCTCCAGGAGCAGGCTGTTCCACTGCTTCATTATATATTTAAAAGATCTGTAGAACTTCCCATCTTATGCAACATAATCCTGAGGTCACAAACAACAATGCAAACATTAAAAAAAATCAAAAAGAGATATTTCTGGGCCCCAAACACATCTCCACACACCCACCTGGGTTCCATTTTCCTGGGCTCCAGCCTCACACACCCCCAGTGCTTGTGGGAAAGCCAGGTCTTCAAGACTTTTGGGGCTGCTAGGAGAGGAGGGGCCTGCCTGATCTCAGGGGGAAGGGGTCACTCCAAGAGTATGTACTGGCTAGGCCGTATTAGATGGCAATAGAGCTCCCACAGTCAAGAAATTCCTCCTGATTTTGAGTCTTCTTTTGGATCTCTATCTGTAAAGCTTCCATGGTTGGTTCTTGTCCCATCCTTGGGCACCATGGAGAATAAATCCACACCATCTTCACTGGGACATCCCTTCAAAGACCGGAAGACTGTTCTCATGTCTCCTCTTAGCCTTCTCTTCATTATGCTATATATACCCAGTTCTTTTCACCATTCCTCATAGGACTGAGCCTCCAAGCCTCTTACCATCTTCACTGCTCTTCTCTGCCCTCTTTCGAGTTCCTCCATATCCTTCTTCTGTTGTGGCCACCAGAACTGGATGCGTATTCCCAGTGCGGTCTGACCAAGGCAGCAAGGAGTGGAACTTCCTGTCATCTTGGCACCATAAGAGAATCACTGCCCAACGTTACCCAAGAAGTCTGTGGTGAAACAGGATTTGAACCCCAGGTTCCCAAATGTGGTTTGTCAGGCTGTTATATGTGATGTGAGATCTAGAGTGGGGGTTCCTGATTCCCTGCTCACACGTGCCCCGTGCATGTAGCAGTTGCCGAATAGAAAGAATTCAGAATTTTTGAATCCTACGGAAATGTGTACGTGGTTTCCCCTTCCACCCTTTTAAATATATGCCGTGGTTTAATGTCTTACATTTTATTCATGCATGTTTGTTTCTAATGTACTATCCCTGGAGTTGTTTCGTAACATTAGAACACGATAGTAAAAATGTATTAGATAATAATACAACCATGAAGATGGAGTGAAGCCTATAAATAACTCAAACCAATATTCATGGTCTGTGTTTGCTCTATTGTACTGCTTCTTAACACACTTCTTTTTGGCTGCAGAGTCCAGCTGATGTTGGACTGGGGAATTCACTGGATCATTAAGTAAAGAGTTCCTTTTCTCAAACGGGTGAAAAACGCGAGCTTTTGCTGTGCATCACTGAGCAAACACAACGGTCCATTGTAACTTATTAAATGATAGCTCACCGCTGTTGGAATTTGACTCCAGGTTGCCTAAAATAGTTAAACCTGGTTCACCAGGTCAGGAAACACACCGGACAACATTTTGCACTCCAGGAACTAGAAGCAAAAAGCAGACCGAGAGGAAATTAAATCAGCGGCCAACCTGAAATGGAGGTCAGTGAGGAAAGGAGATAAAACTTGGCACTTTTGTGCTGACAAGACCTGACAGTCCATAAAACTCAGCCCCAGCTTGTTGTCTCCTTAGCAAGTGCAATGCTAGAACATTGTTTCTCAACCTTGGGAACGTTAAGGTGTGTGGACTTCAACTCCCAGAATTCCCCAGCCAGCATGACTGCCTGGGGAATTCTGGGAGTTGAAGTCCACACACCTTAAAGTTCCCAAGGTTGAGAAACACTGCGCTAAAACAATTGCGTGGTGCCTGGCTCTGGGAATGGATTCCAGCAGTATATAGAGAAATCTGCAATTAAACAAAGGTCTGGAGCCAACATATTCCAGTCCCCACGGACTTCCGTGGAGGACATGTTTTTGGCCAGGAACGAGCCTGTTTGGATGAGTGTTTCCATCCTGCAGCCTTATGTTGTGTGCAAATCAGCTGGAAACAAACGCCAGCCTCAGAAATCCCATTCCCCAGCTTGGTGGCAGCAATGGGCTGATGTCCAAACAGTATCCAGAGTGTGTTTTCCACCTCCCCTGCTTCTACCCTTCCTGGCCTAGTAAAAAAGGAAAAGAAAACACCTGCCAGCCCCACGAGGTAGGCCCAAGCAGGAACTCAACTCCACAGGAAGACTAAAGCTACTTTGACTGAGATGGGCTAGAATAACTGAATCTCACAAGTGTTAGATCTCTTTCCCCCTCTTATCCTCCTGTGAATCAGGGAGGTGTCTGCCTGATCTGCTTCTGAATGCTATCTGGATGTTCTGGACTTAAAAAATGTTTCAGCCTCTTTTGCCTAGGGAACAGTTCCTGCATATCAACCAAACCTGGGGTCAATGTTTTATTGTTATAGTTACGATGGTTTTGAGTCTGGAACGTCCATTTTGCTTTATATTTTTAACAGATTTGACGGCTTATTTATATTTTGTAAGCCGCTCAGAGTCTACTAGAGTGGGCAGCCATTATAGATTTGAATGAATGAATGAATGAATGAATGAATGAATGAATCTCTCCACCAAGATCATCTTCCTTACTCGTAGAGTAACCCCCCACTTTCTATATGCCCCCACTTTCTATACACTTAGGAGCCACCCAAGGCATGAGTAATTCACAACTGGATTGGGGGCTTTGATCTCTATGTTATGCTATGCCAGCTTGGTGCCCTCCAGATACATTTAGAGACTTATCCCATCGTCCCCTGCCAGGGTGGTCCTGCTGCTCGAAAAAGCAGAGGTGCAGCCAAACCCAGCCCAGCATCACAAAGGTGGAAGGGGATTCTCTTTACCGTAACTCATTTCCTGCCACACGATAACTCCTTTCCACTCCCCGGGTTCTCACGAGAAATTTGGCACAGGTGCTCCGCACAAGGGTGGCTACTACAGATGCCTGATTCTGTCCCAAAATGGCCAAGTTAAGGGCAGTTCAAATGAGTTTGCACAGACACCTGCACACATCTGTATCAATATATGTAACATCTGGTACACTTCATCGCCTTCTAAAGGTCTGGCTTCCTTGCAAATTGTGTCATCTTCTTCTCCAAAGTAACATGTTGCAACTGCTTCTAGTTTTCCCACACTAGCCTGCTGGATGACAAAAATAACTTTTCCCAAATCTTGGGCACCAGAATGGACTGGTCAGTCTGTGGTTTAGTCTGGAGTGTATCGGGGCAGTTTCAAACATTCTTATCTTACGGTATCTTTGAACCAAATTCATGACCTCTGCAATCAGTCCCATGCAAAGCAGGGCATTTGGTGCTTCCGACCAGCCAAGCTCGTCTCTGAAAATAGACTTTACACAATCGTGTTCTTTTGTCATTACCAAAACAATCTTATTTTAGGGCATCACATCATTCTGCCCGTTGTAGAAAAGCCAATGTTCAGATCAAAATCCAGGGTGGTTTGGGGGAATGGGTGGAACTAACTTCCAAGATGAGACCAAAGAGGTCTCTCTGGGACTTGTGGAAGTATTTAACTTTGGGGACAGGGACAGTGGGTGTGTAAAACCTGGATCCACAAATGATGCAAACTCTGTTCCGAAGCCAAGATGAACTTTAACTTCATAAATATAGGATGATCTTGAGGGTGTCATGCTTGGATTATTTTGACCAAACCTAAAAATATTTTCAAATGATGTTCAGAACTTTCATGACACGGGCCAATGTTCTAACTGAATTTGGAATCAGTGGGATGCGTTTGTATACACACGCACACCCCCCAACACACACAGACACACACTCTGCACTTCAGTGAGCCTGAAACAAAATCCTAGTTCTTTTTAATGGAGTGGTATGATTTGTTTCCTGCTCTACTCCAAAACGTATGCAATCATTCTTTCCCAATTACTTTAAAAGGCCTATTGTATCTTTTGACAGCGCAGGGCATTAGAGAAGCTGGAGAAGGAGTGTGTGTGTTGAATTCTGAGTGTTTTTTTCCCCTCTGCAGCTGGCATAGCCGATCCAGCTATGCTGGGAAGTTGGTCCATTGTTGCCTATGAAATGCATGGAGCTATTTCAGGCACTTTGAAGGTCTGTATCTCCAGCCTCTGCTTGGAGTCCGGGTTTTCCATAAAGGCATGCAGCTCCATTTTGATCTGTCTTCTTTTCATCTCTGGATGGGGCACGAAGGGGTCCTGCACAGCTAGCCAGAGTGTGGGACATTACGCCTCCTTCGTGTTTCAAAGCTCCAGAATTCCACCCTGGCTATCTCCAATTCCTTTTGAAATAAGGGAGCAAAAGCAGGCAAAACATGATTTCTGGAATTCTTTCCGACTCTGCCCCAGGTCACACGACCAGGAGGGAGGCGAGAGGGAGCTTAGAAAGGAGGAATCAGCCATATTCCGAGCCGCTGCCCGGCTGCCTCTCCCGTAGACATGCATTGGGGGGATTTTATTTCACACGAGCACATGCATGGTCAGCTCTAGCCCGTCCTGCAGCTCCGCCTTGGCTTCTCCCACCATACCAAATTTGGTCCTGTCCATTTTTTAGAGAGTTATCCTGCTGATGTACAGACAGACAGAAGGGTAGACAGAACCCTGAACTCCTTGATCTCAATTATCACCATTATTCCACCAAGTTGGAAACCATAACAATGCGTTTCATGTTCAAGGCTCTTCTTAAGGCAGTGTTTCTCAACCTCAGCAGCTTTAAGATGTGTGGACTTCAACTCCCAGAATTCCCCCAGCCAGCGTGCCGGCTGGGGGAATTCTGGGAGTTGAAGTCCACACATCTTAAAGCTGTTGGGGTTGAGAAACAGTATCCTAAGATCTTGGATGGATGCTTCTCACCAACAACTAATTCTGGAACCAGATGACCAAGAAGACTGCTCTGACCTCAGAGAACCATGGGATTTGCTTTTAGCATTGTGCCCAGATGTGCCCTCCAACTACCCCAAAGTTACTTTCCCTCACAGAAAAGGTTCCTTATTCAATGAATACAATCCTCTCCTGGACATGCAACCATAGTGTTGCAAAGAACAGGAGGAGGTCGTTGCATTTAATGACGTGATTTCGGATTCACTGGGATTGTATGTGGAAGAGGGAAGCCGGGGAGATAGAAGCTGGGTTTCTTGAGGAGCATCCTTTTGCCAAGTGACACTCTTTCCATTTCAGGTTCCAATGTTCTTAGCTCAAAAAACGGAATATTTGCCTGGGTGCCATATCCCAAAGCAAAAATGTTGGCTGGAGGTCTCTCTCTGGCACTGTGAGGTTGTCTCCCTATCGATCCTACAAGATTTGTGAAGAAAGTGGTGTCAGAGTCCTCCAATAATGATGGAGAAATCAGAGGAGCATGTGAATCCTGCTGATGACTCAACTGGATGGACAATATTTTCATCTATGTTATCAGGGATGCTTGCAGGATGGGGTGTGTAAGAGGGAAAACTACACACACTGCAATTACACAATCAAGGCCCTGTCCCTTTTCCCCATGCACATCATTACAGAAGGGTCACACAAGGAGGAGCACTTGGCTTCTCCTGTAGCACATGGGCTTCTTCTTGGGCCAACTTCGTAGACTCCGTCATTCCTTGTAAGTTCATCGTCTTTACAGACTGAGAAAGATGGTGGGTTCCCCTTCATGGGATGTCTTCAAGTGGAGGTTGGACAGTTTTCTTGATTTTGGATTCCTGAAATCAGAAGAGGGTTGGGCTTGTGGGCCACATGGGCCTCTTCCAACTCCTTACATCTTACATCTTTAGTTATTCTTGGGCTGCTCTTCAGAGAGAGGAGGCCTTCAAAGAGAAGGTCTTCCAATAGAGGACAGCCCAGTACAGTATTAAGTCAGCTGAATTTATGGCCCATATGGTGATAGGATCACCTAAAAAACAAAAAGGTTCAACAGCCCCTGAATTTTGCTACCC
Organism: Liasis olivaceus; assembly: GCA_030867105.1. Lineage (NCBI taxonomy): Eukaryota > Metazoa > Chordata > Lepidosauria > Squamata > Pythonidae > Liasis > Liasis olivaceus. Next base: position 2,754,789 of record CM061351.1, read on the forward strand.
TTGTGGTTTGCTTAAGCAGGCCAAAGAACTTAATTCTATAAGACTAAGCCATTTTTTCTTCATCTTTGTAGCATGAAAGGAGAGCCAGACAGACCAGGGTGGTGATTTCTGCTTCTCAAACACTTCTTGGATAATGTTTTTTTCTCCATGGCTTCAGCCTGGGAGCTTGGCTTGGTGGTCACTCTCCCCCCACCCCGCCCCGCCCCACCCCACCCCTTTCTACAAAGGCCTGGATTTGGGAGGAGAATGCCTCACTTCGGGCTGTTTTCCACCTGCAGTCCTTTCACCCAGGCGGTGGTTCAGGAGCTGAGACCTTGGGTTAGACCTTTAGGGTTGCATTCGGTTCCTTTGGTGACTTGCATGGAATAGATACAGCCCTGCTGGGAAAGATGGGCGAAAGCGGATGGATTGGCCAATGAGATTGCGAAAAGTGAAAGTCAGCTGATTCTTTCGGGGCGGGGGCGGGGGCGGGGGCGGGAATGGTAGTAAGTGGTTTGGAAGTGAGTTTGCAAAAGTTGGCGGACAGATTGCTGACCTGGGAAGATTTCCAGCTCATCGTGGTTGAGGAGGAGAGGAACACACACACACATGTACACACACACACACACACACGCACACACAACCACATGCACACAGGCGCAGAGATTAGTTTGGGTGACGTTTGAGGCTTGGGATTCTATAAATCCCAAATAGGCGACATCAGAGAAGGTTGGAGAAGTCAGCTGCTTCCATATTTACCTTGCTAATCCTTTGCAAAGTACGAGAAAAATTTCTGCCCTCTTTCCTGCCTCTGCCAAAATACTGTCAATGGGCAATGGACTGAAGATACACCCGTTTCCCTCCCCAGGACTTTTTCACTCGTCGTATAATCACGGACCGGAGATGCGGCCGTAGCCATTCGCTGAGTTAGGAAAGGAGAGACTTGGGGTTTTTAACTTACTCCTTTTTTACATTTGTCTCCCCCTTTTCTTCCCAGGAAGGAAAAGCAACGGGCCTGGGCTCTTCCCGCGGGCCTTTGAGCCAGCTGAAGCCAGAGAAGATGTCTCCTGCAACGCCGCGGGTGTTTCAGCCCGGCTAGAATCAGATCAGAGCGACACGTTCAATTTCCCTAAAAGGAGATGAAACGATAGCTGGTTGTGGCTCCAGCAGCTGCTGGGTAGGAATGAAACAGAGCCTCCAGGTTTAGAGGCAGTGTATCAGAATACCTTCACTGCTGGTCTCCATTGGATGTAGCATTCAAGTCCAGATGGACCTTGGCTCCAATCCAGCACCGCACTGCTGCAGCCTGATTTAACGCTTAGAATGAAAGCAGGCGCAGGTTCAGCTGAACGTGAATGCTGCCAAAGGGGTTCAGCTGCTGCTTCCTCCTCCTCCTCCTCCTCCTCCTCCTCCTCTTTTTCCTCCTCCTCCTCCTCCTCTTCTTCCTCTCTTCTTCTTCCCCCTCTTTCTTTCTTCCTCTCTCCTCCTCCTCTCCTCCTCCCTCTTCTTCTGCCTCTCCTCCCGTCTCTTCTTTCTCCTCCTCCTCCTCCTTTTCCCTTCACCTTCCTCTCCTCCTTCTTTCTCCTCCTCCTACTGCCCCTCTTCCTCCCCTCTCATCCTGTCCTTCCTCTTCCTCCTTCTTCTCCCTTCCTCTACCTCCTCCTCCTCTTCCTCCTCCTTCTTCCTCTTCCTCTTCTTCCTCCTTCTTTCCTCTTTTTCTCCACCCCTCCCCCTCCTCCTCTTCCATGTTAGGTGTGATCTTCCTTTAGAGACGTCTGATGAACCAGCCTTGCCTACATCCCAGGAAAGCGGATTTTAAACATTAATGGCAAATAAATGCATCTCAGTTGTGCTCCTGATCCTGTGCAGAGCCTTTGATTTGCAAACCATCATTCTTTGGCCCGTTCATATTTGTGTCCGACTGCTGAGAAGGAACTGCTGAGAAACAGCGTTGCTGGCTGATGACCAGGATGCAGTGAAAAACAGGCTTTTAAAAAAGATGGACAAAATTCATTAGCCGAAGAATGTCTGTTATTGTACTGCAGAAATTCTTCCGGGTCAGCAGAGGTGAACAAAACGGGGGAAAGAGGGCTACAAATCTTTTGAAACAAGCGTCCATGCACGGTATCAGACAATAAAATTGTGAATTATTTCTTCCTCCAAAAAAGACACGCAGGAACTTCTTTTGTGAACAAAGTCCATTTCATTCAGAAAACTTTGTGGGAAGGGAAGGGAAGGGAAGGGAAGGGAAGGGAAGGGAAGGGAAGGGAAGGGAAGGGAAGGGAAGGGAAGGGAAGGGAGGAAAGGAAAGGAAAGAAAGGAAAGGAAAGGAAAGGAAAGGAAAGGAAAGGAAAGGAAAGGAAAGGAAAGGAGGAAGAAGGAAGGGAAGGGAAGGGAAGGGAAGGGAAGGGAAGGGAAGGGAAGGAAGGAAGGAAAGGAAAGAAAGGAAAGGAATAGAAAGGAAAGGAAAGGAAGGAAGGAAGGGAAGGGAAGGGAAGGGAAGGGAAGGAAAGGAAAGGAAAGGAAGAAAGGAAAGGAAAGAAAGGAAGGAAAGGAAAGGGAAAGGAGGAAGAAGGGAAGGGAAGGGAAGGGAAAGGAAGGGAAGGGAAGGAAAGGAAAGGAAAGAAAGAAAGGAAAGGAAAGAAAGGAAGAGGGAAGGAAGGGAAGGGAAGGGAAGGTGAAGGGAAGGAAGGAAAGGAAAGGAAAGGAAAGGAAAGGACAGGAAAGGAAAGGAAAGGAAAGGGAAAGGAAAGGAAAGAGAAGGAAAGGAGGAAGAAGGGAAGGGAAGGAAGGGAAGGAAGGGAAGGGAAGGGAAGGGGAAGGAAGGGAAGGGAAGGAAAGGAAAGGAAAGGAAAGGAAGGAAAGGAAAGGAAAGGAAAGGAAAGGAAAGGAGGAAGGAAGGGAAGGGAAGGGAAGGGAAGGAAGGAAAGGAAAGGAAAGGAAAGGAAAGGAAAGGAAAGGAAAGGAAAGGAAAGGAAAGGAGGAAGAAGGGAAGGGAAGGGAAGGGAAGGAAGGAAAGGAAGGAAGGAAAGAAAGGAAAGGAAAGGAAAGGAAAGGAAAGGAAGGGGAAGAAGGGAAGGGAAGGGAGGAAAGGGAAGGGAAGGGAAGGAAAGAAAGGAAAGAAAGGAAAGGAAC